>APFE031580602.1:11482-51687 GCA_000404065.3 Pinus taeda
CCTTGAGGAAGCTCCTCAAGACATTGCCCCTCCCAGCCAACAAGCGCAGCAAGAAGCCCCAGACACCTCAGCACCAACAACAGAGCAGGCTGAAAGCCTGGACATGCAGAAGCTGAGGAAAGAAATTCAGGTCCTGGAGTCCCAGATGTCTGAGCTGAGCCAAGCCCAGGACAATCGGGCAAAAATAAATGAAAAATATGACAAGTCAAAACAAAATATGGCTGAAAGAGAGAGGGAGGTAAAGGCCCTCAAGAAGAGGATTGCTGAGCTAGAAAAAGAGCTCACACTGGATAAAGTTACATCAGAGCTTAAGAGGGTCATCTGGGGCAATATTTGCCAGTCTATAACAGACCAGTGGGAGTATATTGAGGCCATATATGAGCAAATAGCACTCATTGGAAGAGCACGCAAAGAAATGCAAAGGGCAAGGGCATCTCTAGGCAGTATGCCTGAGATTGCCACTAGGATGATAGACGTGCTAAACTACAGGACAAGCTCCCGCTGATAAGGATGGGGATTGGAAACAGGACAGAGACCATATCCCTAATCAGAAGAGTCCTGACATTAAGAAACCTGATTCAAACCCTGGAAAGAAGAACCCAGGACATGCAAGCAGATATTAATAAATTTTAGAACAAGTTCATGGCTTTACAAAACAGGGGGCTTCCTAGCCCATTGGATCCATTAGGAAAGTTACTCTCCCATGAGAAGTATGCTAAGAGAGTAAGAAATTTTGCAACAACACAAATTTCAGAGGCAGCCAGTGCATCAAAAGAAGCAGGACCAGTAACAGGGCAGATCCTCTTTGATAGAGTAGATGATCTATTTTTTATTAGGAATGAAATTACACATTTATTTGATGAGCCCCCTCATTTTTATAAATATACAGAGGCTGATGAGACCATGAGGTCAATTTTGAAACATCAGTTACCTTCATCAGAGGTATGGGAAGAATTGATATGATTAATGTTAAACCAAAGTCAGTAATTGTGATTTTTGCCTTTGAAAATATTTTGAACCTCATACACAGCAGGACAAAGACACATCAGCAGGTATGCAGACAAAGGCTGAGCCAACTCAGCACAGGTACTCGACCACAACAACAGCATCAGCAGTCACGGGTGACAGGGCCAAGAAGACACAGGAAGTTACAGCTGCACAGACACGTCATCCAGCAGTTATATCAAAGCGCTCAACCGACTCCGTGAGCCCCAAAGGTCAAGATTGTTCTGACAGGAGTTAAGAGCCTTTATAGTTCATTAAAGATTGTAATAACTTCTCATCTGCAAGCCCTGTATGAGTGAAAGAAGATATGTTTCCTCTCAGATGACTCAATGCCTGAGATATTTTGTAATAGACTTCTATATATTCCCCCTCGCATTTGTTAGCAGGGGTTGGACTCGGGATGTAAGAAATCTCTTGATATCTATTTTGTTCCTATTCTATTGTAAATCTTCAGACAACTAATACAAAGGATGATGGGATTTTCCAAAGCGTTGTGTCTGTTGATGTCTTGCTGGTGTATGGCTTAATATTGCAGGATTCCTGCGTGTTTCATGGCTCAATAAGTTTTCTTGTTTCTCTCTGTTATATGTTTGCTATCTTTCATATATCATTTATGTTTTCCATATATTACACATCTAAATAGCAAGGAAAAAGAATAGTCTCAGGATTTAATCACAGATTACCCTGAGCTCAATCTAAGCTATTATAAATGTTTTCTTCAGTTATGGTAATGAAAGTGTAATTCTTAAATGCTACCTTTCACACTATATCATCACAGTGATCTATTGTTCCAGGAATTCAGGTAATGCTCCTAAGTAATAGGTCCCTTTCTCACATCCCAACTCAGTGAAGAATTCTTAACTGCTCTTTACTGGTTGATTCTCATTTCTCCCTCACAATTTACAGTTTGTTTTATGAAATATATAAAGGCCCTGTAATTCCAGCTGCACTAAACCAGGATCTCAAGGAGACAACAGCTACAGACCCCATTGCCCAATGGATTAATTCGTCTGCAGAGAACACTTCAAAACTATCAGAAAAACATCCTCCCAACCAAACACAAAAAACAAACAAACCTTTACTTCATAACTAGCCTAAAAGCTCCACCAAAACAGTGACAAACCTTACAGAGAGAGCCCTCTCTGATTACAGCTAGGCTAGAAGCTATAATCCAAAGATTGGTTAGTGGTTACCCGGACCGTATTCCCTTGGGAATCATAGGGAACAACCTAGGTGTTAACATAAATGGTGACTCTGCTGGGGACCCTCAGGATCTAGAGAGGATTGTATATCTACCAGGAATTACACTCAAAATCTGAACATCAGTCAAGAAACCTTCAATCTGCTCCTATACAAACATTTGCAGCCTTAAGGAAGAGCTGACTCAGATATCCTTTAGACTCAGTTATAGATACACAGAATCCTTCAAACTCCTGTCCAGTCCTTGCTATACAAATCTTTCAAAAAACTTAGAAGGACTAGCTCAGAAGCTGGCTCCCAAGAAGAGCCTTCGGTACACTAGGGCTAATCCTGACCCCAACCCTCCTACTGTCTTTGAAAATCCTAATACAATCCCCAAACTAATTAAGAATCAACAAAAACAAGAAAACCTTCCTGACCTTAGTCCAGAGACAGTTCACCCTAACCCCATCTCCACTCCAATCAAAGTACTTTTCCGTTCCACCCCTAATTCCCCTAGTTCTCCATCCACATCTCAAAGCCCTCCACCCACATCTTCTTCCCCTATACACATTCCCTTGACCAACACTCCAAATCCCTCCATACCTGTTACCCCTGTGGTACCCACTGTTCCTTTTGTCCCAGTTGCCCTTGTCAACCCCCAAAATTTTGTGAATATGGCTATGAGGTATGCACCTTTGCAACTACCTGCTAATCCTGTGGCCTTACCTCAAGATTACCAGGCCAAAATCTCCTATTTTGACTCCACTGGCCCTTATTCTGCTATTCAGCATGCTAAGAGAATGCAAGATCATTTTTAAAACTACGAGATAGATGATGAGAGTGTGAGGATGAGAATATTTGTCCAAATCTTAACAGGGGATGTTCGAACTTGGTTCAGATCACTTCCTGCAAACACCATCACCACCCCTGATGAGATTTACCAATCCTTCACAAACAGATGGGAGAAAAAGAATGATCCCCTACATATACTTGGTGAATATGACATGATCAAAAGAGGTCCTCAAGAGACAGTTCTGGAATACTGTGCTAGGTTTAATAATGTATATAATGAAATACCTCAAAACCTCAGACCTCCTCCTGACTTGGCCTTATATAAATTTCCAGATGGATTTGACCCTGATATGGCTTACCAACTAAAAGAAAGAGCCCCCCAAACCCTTGAAGAAGCTCAGAAGGTTGTTGTGACAGTTGAGGCAAACCTGATTGCTAAAAGGAATAGGGCTATATTAGAAAATAGGGTTGCCTTTAAGGAGGAACCCTCAGCCTTTGACCAAAAACTAGATGCAATAATTTCTGGTATGAAAAGGTTGGGCGACAGGGTAGAGTCTGTGGAAAGAAAGTCTTCATGGGAGGCACCATCAAATAACTCTAACAGAAATCCAAACTTTAGGAGGAACCAAAATCCTAGTGGGGGCAAAGCCAACAATGATCCAGAAATAAGACCTCCATTTCAAGAAAACTATGCTGAAACATCCACATCAGAAGAACAAGTGGATGACACCCATATCCACTTAATGGGTCTTGATGATGAGCACCAAGTCTTCCTAAGTCAAGAGGATCATGAAGAAGAAGACAGCAAACAATTTCAAACAAAGTCAGGAGAGTCATTTGATTTCAAACAAGGCTATGACACAGCTGTCTATGAGGTCCACAAACAATACAAACTACGAAGCAGGACTGTAAACATAACACAGCCTGAGAAAACCAAGGATAGACTACAGCCCAATAATGCCATAGTAACAGAGCCAAATAATACAACAAATGCACTCACAAAGGAAGTAACCATTGAAGAAGTTACTGAGCATACACCAAACTCACTAGTTGCATCATCGGTACATTCCAACCCAAGCAAAAAGCCCCAAGAGGTGATTGAGAAAAATAAGCCCCAAAATCAAGAGGAAACCTTACCAAACAAAGAAAGGGGGCTCACCCATAGCACCAAAGTCCAAACTGAGAAACCCTTTGACTTGGAAGCCGAAATTGGAAAACTAAAAATAGCCATCCCTCTAGCAGAACTAGCCAAGAATGAAATCTATAAACAGCAGATTGAGAAGTCCCTACAACTCACTCAAAACAAAGACAATGTCAATGTGTTGGATGACACCCCAGAGTTAATATTTGGCCCAGAGATTGATGGAAAAATAGCAGGCTCAGGGATCCTACCCTTTTATGTCAGCTTGCATGTACATGACAAGATATTACACAATGCAATGTTTGACTCAGGTGCATCTCATAACTTAATGCCAAAATCTGTCATGGAAAGGCTGAATTTAGATATTACCAGGCCATACAAGGACCTTTTCTCATTTGATTCCAGCCAGGTTAAATGTCTAGGCCTGATAAAGGACTTGTGTGTATCCCTGGTCCAATACCCAAACAAAACAATCTTGATGGATGTTGTTGTTGCTGATATCCCACCCAAGTATGGGATGCTATTGTCAAGATCATGGGGGGCCAAACTCCAAGGGTCCCTTCAATTGGACATGTCTTATGCTACCATCACAGTCTTTGGTCAACCCAAAATATTGTATAGAGAGTCTCTGATGAAATACATGGTCAGCACTACAGAGAAGCCTCAAAACTTCCCCATATATGCTATTCATTCTGACATAGACTCATATATCCTTTTCAATGACAATATAGGTAACAAAAACAATGAAGAAATTCAGATAACTAAAAAAAATCAGCCTGCCAGTCAAGGAAATCCTGGCATACAAACACTGGTTGAATCAAAGGATGCAAATATTCAAGAAAACAAAACAAATAATGATGAAACCAGGACACCTAAACAGGATCAGAAGTCAAATAAACAAACTGCTCCTCAAGAAACAAAGATGATTCCACCAAGTGAGAAGATTTCCATGAAAGCCAAACTAAATAAACAGCCCATACTCCAACTCACAAACCCAGACCATAGAGACATTATTCAAACTCCGCTAAAAGAGGAAATTCTGTGGTTCTTGGAATTCGATGGATCAGTTAACAAGTTAGGGGCAGGCGCAGGAGTGTGGGTGCATAACAAACAGAACAGCCATGCAGAGGGCAGAGCCTACAGACTAAACTTCAAATGCACAAACAACATGGCTGAATATGAGGCTCTCCTACTAGGCCTCAAGTTGGTTCAATCCCTACAAGCCATAAGAATATCAATCCTAGGGGATTCAGACTTAGTCATCCAATAGGTGAAAGGAAATTTTGTTACCAATGATAAAAGACTAAGATCTTACAGGTCTGCTGCCACTGAGCTAATAGAGTCTTTTACTGAGTTCCAGATTACTAAAGTTCCTAGGGCTCAGAACCTTCATGCTCATAGTCTAGCCACGTTTGCAAGTACCTGCAAGCTCCCTTTTGAGCCTCATCACTATTTTACAGCTGAAGTAAAACACAGACCATCGGTCCCAAACAATGTCAAAGACTGGCAGGTGTTTGATAATGACACACAAATAAACAATTTTCTGACTTTACAAGAAGAGTTTTTAGGTCTAAACATAGACACTGAGACAGCAAGTCAATCGCAAAAATTAAGAGAGAAAATCAACCACAAACACATGGAAAACACACCAATCAAACAATATCACCCAGAACAACAAAACAACTGCTAAACCCAACCATTTTCATCATAGATAACATTCAGCAAATTCAAGCAATCAATTGTGAAGAAGTGGCCAATACTGAGACTAAAATCATAGAGTTGAAAGACAATTTTTTGCCCACAGGCCTGACTCCACTAGAGGACATTTTCTACTCAAATGATATTCCCAGAAAACAAAAAATGTAGCCAATAAATGCAGCCATTGAAGAATGCAACATTGGTACCTTTGAACAACCCAAAATCATAAAACTGTCTGCTGCATTACCGCCTGACCAAAAGCCCAAATACATTGACCTTTTTAAGGATTTTCAAGATGTGTTTGCATGGAGTTATGAGGATCTAAAATCCTATGATACCTCTGTAATACAACACACTATCCCATTTAAGCCAAATCAGAAACCTTTTAAACAAAAACTGAGGAGAATTAATCCTATGCTCCTCCCAGCAATGGAGCAAGAGGTACAAAAAATGTTCAAAGCAGGCATTATAACACCAATTATATTTTCTGATTGGATTTCAAATTTGGTCCCCACAAGGAAGAAAACTGGAGAAATTAGGCTTTGCGTTGATTTAAGAAACCTCAACCAAGTATCATTAAAAGACAACTATCCCCTACCCAAGATGGATCACATCCTGCAGAGAGTAGTAGGGGCCTCAAGGATTTCCTTGCTTGATGGCTTCTCAGGCTTCAACCAGATCTTAGTCCATCCTGATGATCAGGACAAAACTGCATTTACAACCCCATGGGGGACCTTTAAATATGTTAAAATGCCTTTTGGTTTGAAAAATGCAGGGGCTACATTCCAAAGAGCAATGGATATTGCTTTTTCTAAAGAGATCCATGACTTCCTTGTCATTTATTTGGATGATCTCACACCTTTTTCAAAATCCGACCAAGACCACTTGAAACATTTGAGGCAAATATTCATAAAATGCAGAAAATATGGAATCTCCTTGAATCCCAAAAAATCCTTGTTTGGTCTAGAGGAAGGGAAATTACTGGGTCACATTATTTCCAAAGATGGCATCAGAATTGACCCAGACAGAATCCAGGCTATCTAGCAAATGCCCCATCCAAGGAATATAAAAGAATTACAAGGATTTTTGGGGAAAATCAACTTTCTAAGAAGGTTTATCCCAAACCTGGCTGAGCTAAGCAGGTTGCTTAACAACATGCTGAAAAAGGATTCCAAAGTTAAATGGACAGTGGAGGCTAATCAAGCTTTTGAAGGCATCAAGTTTACCCTTACCCAAACCCCTGTCCTAACTAACCCTCAGTTTGATAAAGAGTTCATCATATTCTCCTTTGCCTCTGAGCATACAATTGCTGCAGTTTTACTGCAGAAAGATGACCAAGGGAATGAGAAACCCATTGCTTTCTTTAGTAAAGCTCTTAGAGATGCACCCCTCAAGTACCAGATCATGGAAAAACAAGCCTATGCTTTGGTCAAAGCTATTAAGGACTTTAGGATTTATATCCTTTACTCCCATATAATAGCCTATGTGCCAAGCCCAATTATCAAAGATATACTCACTCAAGAAAACTTGGAGGGTAGAAGAGGAAACTGGATTGCAAACATTCTGGAATTTGATATAGAAATAAAACCTACAAAACTAATAAAAGGCCAAGGCTTGGCCAAATTAATGTCTGAAACAAACTTCCAAGCCTTGGACATTAACCAACTGGACAGTAAACAGGAGCTGGCGACTCCAAAGATCAATGTAGCCTTTGAACAATCCCCCTGGTATTCTGATATTTGCTATGTGTTACAAAACCTGTGTGCTCCCCCAGGGCTGTTCAGAATTAAGTGTAGGTTTTTAAAAATGAAATCTTTAAAATTTTTTGTTATGGAAGAACATCTGTTTTGGAAAAACCATGAGGGCATCCTATTAAATTGTCTGATTGAAAATGAAGCTAACAATATCATGGAACAATTTCATGCAGGTGATTGTGGTGGGCATCTATACTGGAAGTCCACTGTGGACAAAATACTTAGAGCCGGATACTATTGGCCCACTATTTTCTCTGATGTCAAGAAATTCACCACTGCATGTCACAAATGTCAAGTATTTGAAGGAAAGAGACAATTGCTGCCACTACCTCTAAGACCTATTGCAACAGAGAGACCATTCCAGCAATGGGGCCTGGATTTCATTGGAGAAATCAATCCCTCATCTTCAGGCCAGCATAGATGGATTCTGATAGCAACAGACTACTTCACAAATTGTATTGAAGCAATCCCATGCAGACAAGCAAATGATTCCACCATCATACAGTTCCTTGAGACCAATATCCTTGCTAGATTTGGATGCCTTGACAAAATAATAACAGACAATGTTGCTGCTTTTAGATCTAAAAAGATGGTCAACTTCTGTCACAAATTCCACATCACTTTGGGCCATTCTACTGCATATTATCCCCAAGGAAATGGCCTGGCAGAATCATCAAACAAAAGCTTGGTAAATATGATAAAGAAGGTGTTGGAGGAGAACAAGAAGAATTGGCATAAGAAACTTGTCAATGCCTTATGGGCAGATAGATTAACAACTAAAAGATCAATTGGGGTCAGCCCATATGAGTTAGTCTATGGATTAGAAGCCAAGTTCCCCTCATCACTAGGGATACCTGTTATGAAGCTTCTTCAAGAGAGCCAAGCTGAACCAAATGATATGCAGAGAAGAATAAATCAAATCATATGTTTGCAGCAAACCAGAGATCAAGTTTTCAACAGAGTTCAAGTCTTACAAGAAAAGCTGAAGAAGGCCTTTGACCGAAGGACCAAAGCAGAAGATTTCAACGTCGGTGACAAAGTCCTCAAGTGGGATTCCAGAATAGAAGATAAGGGAAAACATGGAAAATTTGACTCCCTTTGGAGAGGACCATTTGCTGTCCAAGCAGTACAAGGAAACAATACTTATTTCCTTAAAAGCCTCAATGAAACTGATTTGGATGAAGGTCCTGTGAATGGTAGGATGCTGAAGCACTATTTTGAATATCACCCATAATTGCAGCCTGAGTTTCCCCTTGTACATATTCAGATGTATATATTATTTTCCAAACATGTAAAAATATAATTTCTTACAGTTTTCTGGTAGCTGCCAGCAGTAGGTGAATAAAATCAAAGGTCCACCAAGAAGAGAAACACAATTTGGCATGTCAAAGCAACAAACTTCAAAAAAGTTGGTAAAAATAGTCAAGAGCTAAGGCAATCTGACCTGCTGTTCTTCGTCTTTCAAATGAAAAACCATCCCCATGTGGAGCCACTGTTTGTTACCTATATCAATAGGTTTCATATTTCATGATTGGCTATAAAAGGTCCAAATATGCTCTACTTTGATGATGCAAAGATCCCATATTTCCACAAAGAGACAAGGTGTGTCTACATCTTTATAAAGACTCAATTTTGATGGATGGTCCAACAGCCTAAACTGGATCAAGCCATGTTTTAATTTCCTGCTGTAGAATAGAGAAAGAAGTCTGTCCAAACTGTTTAATCTTGGCAGACAAGTAGTTGAGGTAGAGAAGAAAGGTTCCCAACAGTTTAATCTGGAACCTTGGAAGAAATAAGGGTAGAATTTGATAGAAAATCAAAGGAAAAAAGCCAGGGAAAAGAAAAGGCACACAAAGGGTCTGCAAGTCCAAATGCACCCTCCAAGAAGTAAAAATGCTAGGCAAAGTATCTGGGTAGGTAGATGGGGTTGCAGAAGTAATATTCAGTTCAAAATTTCACTTTGATGGTCAAAATGAGAGAAACAAAACAAAGAAGAATGTCTAACCTCCCTTCTTTCCCTTTTTCCATTTGTTACTAACATCCCCTCATGAGTTAAAATGCAGGGAGAGATTTATGGTTTCATGGAAGTTCTTCATCCTTTAAAGGCTACATTTCCTATGAGAAAATCTTTTCATTTTGATCTACTCCCTAAACTAAGTATGTTTTAAACAAACTCAGTGACATTCCCCCTCATTTACCCCCTTCATCCATATTAACCTCTAATTCTAACTATGTAACTTCCCTATCTTACCTTTCCCCTACTAGTATTAACACCATGGTGTATAAACCCCAAAGTTTGTATAAATATCTCTCCCTTTGGCATTATAGCCATATGGTCTATTTAAAAGGAATAAAAAATGACACCAGGTCACTTTGATGAACCTCCATTTCATCTCTCTCCCTATTCCAAGTCATTTCACTCATTAAACCTTCATCTACAAAGAAAAACCCATAAAAACCCACTATCCTAAGGTTGCCCGCCCGAAATATTTTAATGCATATTTTAATCGGCCGGCGGGTCCCTCCCCAACCTGCACGACCCGTCGGAGGACCCGCCAGCCGTCCGATCTCTGCCCCCCCAGATCCTACGGTGGGCGGTCAATTTCAACCCTCGACCTGCCGACCTTTAGCGTCCGGGGAAAGTGGTTTTCCGCCCCGTACAGGGACGCGTGGCAGGCGATGGGGTTGTTCGGAGCCCCCCTCCCCGATACCGCCTTTTCCCAAAGGTGGTGCGGGGAACCCACTTACCGCCATCCCCGTTACCACCCTCCCTCCTACATCATGTGTACGTCATCCTGACGTCACCTCACCAAGGCCCACCCCCGCGTCCCATGGTCCTCCACGCAACCCTCCCACCGCATCTACCTGCCACCGTGTCCTGCCACCCTGGCTCACACCTCAGCGCCACTTCACTTCCGTACCCGGGCCCCACCGTGACATCATGCTGACATCATTGGCGGAAAAGCGCCAATTATGCACTTTTTCCAAATTTAACGTTATAAACGACCAAATGAGCCGTTTTCAGTCATTTTCACGTGCAAAAGAAGGAGCCGTTGTCGACCAGCTGCCGCGAAATCTGTCCTCCAGCCATCAAATTCGACATTTCAACCACTACAAGTCTAGAATTCGTCGACATTAAGCCTCCACAGCCCAGCCTGCAAGCTTCCAAGCCAGTTTTTCCAGGTATTTCACCAGTTTTCCCACTTTGCCCATGCATTCCAATTCTCTGTAAAATTCACCATTAAAGCACTGGTTAAACACCTGAATTTAGCTCTGCCTATTACCTGAAGTAAACCCAAGCAACCTGCACCACCCCTGAACCATAATTCGACATTGAAGTGCTCATTCACAAGCTGAAACCGCAAAATTGCCCCCGAGGTGCTCGGCATTGTTCCCTTTTTCCAAGCACAGGCCACCTGCATTCTTACCAGAGAAACATCACCATCTCTGCAAAATTTCCATTAGCAATTCACACCCCTGTGTTTACGGTTGACCTGCTGCTAAAAAAGTCTTTAAAGACTTGTCAAACAATTACCTCTACCTGTACAGATTTTGATTATATTATGGCAGCCTCTGCATCCTCATCCCTCAGTACAACTTCTGCATCCTCATCCCTCAGTGTGGCCCCACTAAATCAAACAAATAAGGAGCTGGAAGCCTTGCCATTAGTTGACAAGGATTGTCTCATTGGAGACTTTGAGGGAAACAGGGACTTCTTACAGACCTTCAGTCAACTGAGGGAAGACTATAAGGATGGGCATGGTACACATGGGGTTTGGGAGTCAAACCTGCCCTATTACCGTCTCCCAGCTGTGAATGTTTTCCCTGAAATCATTCACCTGTGTGCTGAACACTATGATGTGTAGCACAGAGCTATCAATACTCCATCAGGGAGGATCCTCTTCTACATAAATGTTGAGTCCATCAACAAGATGTTACAGTTTGAACAGACAGAGTTGCTTATCCCATTCTCCATGAGTTATTTGCCGGAAACTGGTGACAAGATGACCAGTGAAGAGCTGCAAAAGGTCACCAGGAACTTCAGGAGACCTGAGTGCCAGCCTACGGGGCCACCTCCTTAGCTGAATGAACATTTCAATGATGTAGGCAGGCTGTTACTAGACATGATAGCCTATGTGTTGGGATACCAAAACAGTGAGCACGTGGATAAAGCCATGCTAGTATTGCTGTCTGTTTACAGTCCACACCAACCCCCTGCCCGAAAGTATAACTTTGCTAAGTTCATAGCCAATAAAATTCATGATCAGTTGATCAAATTGGATAGACAGGGGGTCTTCAGATACTCAGCATACATTTACCATCTGTTCATGTTTCATCATTCTGAAGCCTTCCCATGCTACATCGAAGGCTAGATCAGAGAGGGGAGAGAAGATCTGTCATCTTCTAGACCTCAGTTTATCACAAAGTCACCAATTCACCCTATACCTACTGTGAATTTGTTGATCAGTTTGTATATCCAATCTCTTGCATGCTGATGAAGTCCCCTCCTCCCAGGATATCTAATGAGATAAAGAAAGCTCTGCAGCTTTCTAAGAATAATAAAATAGGTGACTAGTACCTATATGAACACCATACTGTATTCAAGTTCTATGGATGTGAGCTCTGTCCATACAGGCTCCCCAAATATGTACCTATGAGGTTGTTTGCCTTGGAGTATTACAGGCAATTAATTCAGTCAGACCTCACCCATTTCCACAACTCCATGAAAAAGGCCCACCTTAATTTCAAAAATGAGTTGGGCCCCTTCATCATGAATAAGAAGGAAGGATGGGAAGCTGCAGACTTGATCCTCAAGGACAAATACAAGCTGTCCTATAGTTTTTGATGGGTCCATTATGACCCTCAAGGTTTCATCACTGCTAGGAGAACTAAGTATAGGCTCCTAGGTATTAAGCATTGCCACTACCCACACATAGAAAAATATGCCAATTTACAAGAATGGTAGCTGGACACTCTAGTTGAGAGCTTAACTGAAGAAGAAAGAGTGCTTAAAAATATGAAAGAGCTTGAGAAGACAATTGACCTGGATTATGTGCAGCAGGTACCTTTCAGACTGCCTTGCTCAATAGGAGAAGGGACCTCGGTTACAAGGACTACACCACAGGCACCTTCCACAACAACAACAGCAATGGATAAAGGCAAAGGCATAATGGGGACAGAGGATGAAACAGGAAAAGAAAAGTCAGCCCCTCAAACAGAGCAGCAAACAGAGCAGCTGATAGAGCAGCTGACAGAGTAGTAAACAAAGTAGCTGACAGAGTAGCTGACAGAGCAGCTGAAAGAGCATATGAAAGAGCAACAAGCAGGGCAGCAACAAGGACAAACTGTTCTGCCACAGACTGGGCTGCCAGAAACCCCCACAATGCAAACGCCACCACCTCAAACTCAGCCATTTACTGCCCCAGTTTTGCAGACTCCAACACATGAAGAAAGGGGAATAAAAAGAGAAAGAGAAGAGTCCACTCCTCTCAGTGGATCCTCCCATCAGCCAGAAGCCAAAAGGCAAAGGGCAGACTCCCCAGAGGTGGAAGACATTACTGAAGATGTCTTAAACAGTACGCCAAAGGACAGGGAGGGTAGCCAGCACACAGGGACAAGCTCCTTTCAACAGGAGCAAACTTTACAGATCAGCTTGGAGGTGTCCTCTCCATCACAACAAAGCAAGAAGCCCAAGAGCACCAAGGCTTCTTTTAAGCAAATAAAGGCTCAGAATGAGCTATTGAGGGTTGAAGTATACAAACATTTCATTGATGCTACACCAGCCCTGCAAGAGAGACTGATGTCTGTCTATGACATCCAAGAGGAAAAAATAATATTAAGTCATTTTAAGCCCAAAGGACCGCAACCTAAGACAGCTGCAGATTTCATAGGGACAAGGGTGGAGGTCCTAGCTAAAGACATACATCCCATGGACCAGATTGAACTCCACAAGCAGACTGGGGAAATGGTCTATGCCACCTTGATAGAAAAGGCCACATTGGCCCATGAGCTGAAAGATTCCTTGAAAAACACCAACACTCAGCTAGATATTGAGAGGATGTCCTCTAAGGCCAAGGAAAATAGAATAAAATCTTTTGAGGAGATCATTGTTGATCTAGGGCATGATCCTAGTGATCCGACAGGTGTAAAGGCCCTCATAAAGAAGAAGGATGATGATCTCAATGCATTGAGGAAGATATTGAAGCTACCGCCCACTGAGCACCCTCAAACAGCTGAGCTTCAAAAGCAAAAACAAATTGACGACCAGCTAGACCTCTTATTGCAGCAGGATCAGAGGATCCGTGAATTGGAAAAAGAGCTGGAAGCAACAATACAAGACAAACAGGGAGAATCTACTTCCCAAGCTCCTCCAACTACATCCAAAACAACCATAACATCAGGGGCAGCAGTGGCCCCCACAACAAAAGCAGCAGGCACATCAACAGCCCAAGAGGCCAATCCAAGTGTAGAGGAATTGACCAAGGCTGTCAAAGAGATGGAACTCCAGGCCAATGAAATAAAGAAAGCCAAGGAGAAATTGGCAGAGCTGGAGTCCAAATATGACAAATCTAAGATAACTGTGGCAGAGCAGGGCAGAGAAATAAAGGCCCTCAAGGACAAGATAAAGGCCTTAGAAAAAGAATTAAATCTAGAAATAGCCATGGCCAAATAAAGAGGATCTTATGGGCCAAAATAAGAAAATCCATCACCCAACAATGGAAAGCAATTAAAACAATACATCAGCAGATGGAATTGCTGGGCCAAGCACATATAGAAATCAATAAGGCTAAAGCAGTGCTGGGAAACAGGCCAGAACAGGCCAATAGAATGGTATACTTCCTAAACAGGCAGGAGCAGGAGGAACTGGCAGCCATGGGTATTCCCAACAGAACAAAAGCGGTTCTCCTTGCCAAGAAAGTGCTCACTCTCAGAAGTTATATACAGGCTGTGGAGAGGAAGTGTTATGAGATCACCACAGATGTGGAGCAATTCAGGGTCAAGTTGGCAAGACTGCAAGAAAAAGGCATGCCCAGCCTCCTAACTGGTGCAGGAAAATTAGTCTCCCATGATCAGTTTGCCAACAGAATGGCAACATATATTGAGAATCAGATTACTGCATCAAGCAGTACATCTGAACAGACAGGGCCCCCCTCAGGACAGAGTTTGTATGATAAACTGGGAGGCCTATTCTTTATTGAAAATGAAGTGAACCACCTTTTTGAGACTCCTCCTAATTTTTATAGGTATATAGAGACCGATGAGACCTTAATAAAGATTAGGGAGCATTAGATGCCTAAGGAAGACTGGTGGCAAGCAATGCTTCAAATTCTGCCACGGTAGCTCCAGCTGTTCTGTCACTGCCAGCTCCAGGTCAATACAAGACAAACATAAGGATAAAGTGAGCATTAAAAGCATCTGAATGCTGACTCAGCATGTAAACTATGACGACTAGCCAAAGGATAAAGAAATGCGCAAATTTTGGCGGTGTACCCTTAGCCAACTCCAAGAGCCACCAAGTCAGCAGTCTCTGACCATTTTCTGACAGCTAAGGGACTAAAAGTAATTATAGCATTCACTCTCTCAGCGGCTGCACTCCAGCAGTTGGTTGAGCATTTATGGAACATTTATTCTCCATTCAGATATTTTCTCATGTAAATTTTGTATATATACTCCCCTTAGTAACGCATAAGGGGTTGGGAATTTCTACTCTGAGGCATGTATGCTCTGTACTTTCAGAAAGTTTAATAAAAAGAGAAATTCCAGCTCAGTGATTTCCTGGAACTCTGGTGTCTTGTTGATGATCTAAGTGCTGTTGCAGAATCCCTGTCTTGTCTGGTGGAATGATATGTTTTCTTTAAACTCTGTTCTATTTCTCTATGTTATTACATCTTTGTGTTTCTTTCATATCTAGCAATAAAGAAAAAGAATAGTTCAGGACATGTTTCGCACCCTGTGCTCAATCTTATATTGCCGTAAATGTTTTCTTCAGGATTAAAGTAAACATGAATTCTTAAATGCTCATGTTATATTTAGTTCCATGTTGTGAATGTTATCTAGAAATTCTTAAATGCTTCCAGGTAACAATTGCTTTCTTTTCATATCAGTTTATAGAAAGATTCTTAATTGCCTTTCTTATACTGAACATATCATACCCAAACTCAATTTCAAAGCATTATTCCTCAGGAAATTATCTTGCTCTGCAGCTTTCATTTACAAGTATCAACACAGCACACCAAACCAAAGGACCACTGACTCCATTGCCCAATGTCATGCAAGATTCTGGTAAGAGCATACACGTTTTGACTAAACCTTTCCAACCAAATAATTAAACCAAAAGTTAAGCCTCACATCTAGCCTAAAATACCATCAGAACAGAGACAAATCACAAAGAGAGAGCCCTCTCTGATTACAACTTGGCTAGAAGCTGCAATCCAAAGATTGGTTAGTGGTTACCCCGGCCGTATTCCCTTAGAGTCAAAGGGAACAACCTGGGTGTTAACAGTAGCAAAGACCTAAAGGAAGCTTATGATACAGTCTATGTCTAAGATCTAGGCCAAATGTAAAATAAAACTAGATCTACATTCTAGAGTCTTATGCATATACACAATAAAGGAAAGAATTTGGATAGATTATTATTTTCCATTTTAATTTCACATCTCAAACATCCTGACTCCACTTCTAATCTTGCATAATAGGCTTCCAGTTCCTGCAACTGATTTGACAAATTCTTGTTTTCCTTCACAACTTCTTCATGCTGCATCATTAGCTCAATGATTTTCATGTCTTTACTCTTGTTTCTTCTCTCACTATCTCCTTGAGAGTAGAATGGATCTGCTAATGCTAAGAATGTGGAGTCTTACATAACATCCTCCTTCTCTTCAAAAATGCATTCTCTTGCATACAAAATATGTAGTTTTTCCATTATTTATATTATCATCTTGTGGTGTCTCACTTTATCTACATTATGATTTGAAAATCCCTTGAAAATGGTCTTCTTGGCTTCCTCATTAAGTTTATCACACATGTACCATATTCAATTGAGAGTGAAAGATTCACATCAAGAGTTAAAATATATGCCTCAAATCTCACGTTCCAAAGCAAATAATTTGGTCCATGTAGAAGATTACTCCATCTACTTTAGATCTTCCCTGGTTGCCCATGATATACCTTCCAGCGGTTAAGTTTCACTAGAACGAATAATTCTCTAATACCAAGTGTTAGAACCAAGGTCAGTACTGAGAGGGGGCGGTGAATTAGTAGTGAAAACAATCACATAATTTTAAAACTCTTTCTCCAATATATTAATCAAATCATAACTTAATAAATAGGAAATATATTTGAGCATGCAACTTCAACACGAATCATCCCATGAGAGGCATAACATATGAATAAAACATGCACAATGAAACACAAATCATGACATCACATAGGAACATAAGATATCTGGTGGAAAATCCTCTCTAGGTAAAAAAAAAACCCTTGTTGTTATTGTGTTGCTTAACATATTTTATTATTTGTCAAGTAAATCATTACATAGAGAATACAAATGGAATCTATGTGAAAGGAACTCTTATCTCCATCTCACAATTCTATAGAGCTACTTAACATGAACATCACAATATCAATATATTCATAGCATAGTACTACACTCTCAATACAAAACATCAAACATTGAATCAAACTCAACTCATACCTCTCTCTCATATCCACACACAATCCTAAAATCACATAGCCTTAATACATTACTTGCAAATAATTTACATGAAAAAACTCAATTATGCAATATAAAATATCCATATAAAAACATGAGACACTGCAACAACTAATTTTATAACTGTCATATGAGAAACATATATAAAATCAAATAAAACTATGCCTATTCAATCAAATGCACATTGGCAAACTCCTTAGAAACCGTGTCAATTTTCTTCTACATTGAAATAGTCTTTAGCCATGAATAATTTTTCCTCCACTACTACTGCAACCCCATGCACACTCTACTTTAGAAAATTCACTCTCCTCACCACCCACTCTCCAAAAACAATATGACAAATTTATGACACAAGAGAACCAACCAAACAAGAAACCTTTCTCATATTTGTAATTTATGTAAATGGTTAAATCAATAAATTATTTAGATGATGGAGCTCCCCCAAAACATTTTCACACACTTCAAATTTGATTAAGATAGGATTCTTGACCAAATCAAGCCACATACTCCACTGGACTTTTGATATTTTCAAATTTCATTAACTTCTATATTCCCTATGACTTATTTCAACCTTTCTATGGATAATTTTGATTATGAGCTTTGCTAAATTTAAAATAATTTCAGTTGTGCACACGAAATCTAGAGTAAATTGCATGTTTTCTTTTAGTCGCACCCATAGAACTCCATAATTTTGACTGCATTCATGTGCATAGGTTTGTCTTCTAGTGACTAGATCCCTTCAATTGTACACATAAGACATCATCTTGTTACTAGGACAAGGATGGACAAAATCAAATTTCCTTAGCTCAAAAGCTACCCAAACTTTCTTCACTGCTTAATAATCTTATGTAAGACCTCAACAACCCATTGTAGCCACTATAACACTCCAACAAACCGTTTTCACAACTCCATCATCATCACAAGTCAAGCTATGTTGACTTGAATGTCATCCATCATTTGCACTAACACTTAAGCTATCAAACTTATCTACTCCAATATCTGCATGACCTTAAAATCATAAATGATAGGCCCTGCAACTAATCATACAGGGTAAAAACCATCCAAACACACACTAGGCACCATAGACATAACTTGACAGTCTCCATCAATGTTGACTAGGTGTAGCAGCTCTACTTTCTACCAAGGTATCATCATACAAGCCAAATACTTGCACCAACATCTGCAACCACTGAACTATGGTCTGCAACCAATACAAAAACATAGTACGTCCACCACATAGTAGCAACAAATCATGCCATCAGGTTGACATCAATTCCAACCATCAACACTAAATCACAACATCAATTCCAACAAGCTAATCCCTACATGTCTATTAAGGAAACAATAATATCCTTCCCCATTTCCTATGTTCCTATAGTAACTTATTTTCTTACCTCTTCTTCCTCTATATTTATGTGATTTTTCCTCATATTTTTAGAGTCGGTATTTTCTCAATCCATAATTTTATTCTTGTTTTTATTCTTCTCCAATGGTTTTTATCTTTTTGTTTTTTATAAATTCAAATTGTGAAGGTATAAGCCCCTCGTGACCAATTTTTAAAAAATTATTCCATCAAATTTGGTATGCTTGGATAGGAAAAGCATCACATACAAGAATCTTCACTGTTTCATGGTGTACCATGATTGTAAGTTTTCTTTCATATACATTTTAATCATATATTTGATAAGTTGAAGTACGAAATAAATAACACTCAAGTTCTTCATGCTTTTCGTATTGGTAATATATTAGTCAGTACAACACTTCAAATTATAGCCAGATTAAAGTTGCATCTTTCCTCATAATTTGAGTATTTTATAAGGTGGAGGGATACCTCTTCCTACGGAATTGGAAATCTAGTCCTTTTGACAACATGTTTAGTTTCCTCCATGGATTTATAGGCTAATAGGATCTTCTAGTTAGCATGACAGGATGTAACTCTATTATCTTTGTCCTGAAGCAAGGCTATAGGTATTCCTATCACTCTAATTTTGTTGTGCCCACATGTATCTACATGTCTCAGACTATAGCTAACTCCCCTCATTATGTTTCGCATGTAGAGTTTTTTTGGAATATTTGGGTAATTTCCACAGTAATATCATCATATAAGCTCTATAATCGATGAAAATATTTAAGCCATTGAGCTTTTTGAAATATCTCAAAAAATTTAGCATTGTTGTAGAGATTTATCATTAAAAAATATCTCTCATACGAAATCTCAAACCCATCATTACTGGTGATGAAAATTTCTCTATATTTTATACTATAAAAACCTTTCTCTTACATGAGTCCTATATATAGATAAATAGATATGCATTTGTGTGTACATATTGAAGTGTGCATGAGTGAAACCTTAAAATAAGGATATGATGAGGTATGGAGTACATGAGTTAGGTTTTTGAGCATTAATTATCAACAAAAATCATGATTCCAATGTTAAATGATAAAGAATAAGTGGAGTCTCAGTTGAGTGACTAATTCCGCTAAGGATAATAGAAATAATATTGCTTATTTGTGACACCTAGCACCAAGTAAAGATAAATGTATCAAACCAACATTCAAATAATATATTAATGAAAAAACAACATTTAAGTTTGTATGTAGCTTAAGATTGCTTCACATTATTTATGTCATGAGGTGAGAGAGGCTTTTCTTCTCAAGTAATATATAATGTGACTGTGACTTACTCTTTATGACTAATTGCATTATTATGTAGCATTGAATGATAGCGAATTCTTTTGAGTTAAGTGTTAGGTTTTGGTAGGTGTGTTTTTGGCTATAATCAATTTGAATACCAACACACGAATCATAGAAAGTCTAGGGTTGTGCTTATGAATGAGCATATAATAATCAACAATGAGCCCTCAAATAAACTAACCATAATAAAATAAATTCAAAAAGACTTAATTATAGTCTAAGAGCATCCAAATTCCAATAGGAAACACAAGTACACCTTAACTATTTTTTATTTTTTAACATGATGGATCATTGTTGTACCACTAACTAAGGTAAATGCAAAGGAAATTATAAAATTCCTAGGGAATAATCTAATTACCACATTTGAAATGTCATCAGTGCTTTGTTTTAGAAAATTTTACTTATGTTTCCTATTTAAAATTGTTAGAGTTTTCCTTGGAAAAGGAGATCATTCTCCTATACTCCTATACTATCATCCTCTAGGAAATTATTTTATTGAATCATCTAACTAAAACCTGATATGCATTCTAAAAATATTTTTAATCAATCAACGGAGGAATTATCACAAGGCCTTACAAAGTGATCTATTAGATGATGAGAGGAATATTAAAGGAGAAGGAATCCTTTGGAATGTCATCAATGATTGTTTTAAAAAATTCTACTTATGTTTTGTCTTTAAAATTGATATATTTTTATTTGCACAATAGGATCATTCTATTGTACTCTTATACTATTACCCTTAGGGAAATGGTGTAGTTGAGTCAACTACAAAAAAACTAATACTCATTCTAAAAATAATTGTAATCAATCAACAAAGTAATTAGCACAATGCCCTTAAATGTGGTCTATGGGATGGTAGAGTGACCCAAAAATAATCTCTAATAACATCTCATTACCTTATGATGTAGCAAAAAATATTCATCATCTCTCTAGAATTTTTTTTTCCATCTCTAACTATGTCAAGTTTCACATGGATAGAATTTCCTAATAATATATAGAAGGGTTAATATCCTGCTGAAATTAGAAGATAAAAGTGAGAAGAAAGGAAGAATTTTACTATACATTAAGAATTGGTTAAAATGTGTTTTAATGAAAGATATACAAGAGAAAAGGACTTCCAAGTTGAATATCTCACTAGTAGAAAATGAGATATTAGTGACTAGGCAACTAAAAAATCTAGTCACCACAATTTTTCCAAGTTAAATACTACAGAAAATGAGCAATCCTAAGTGACCCAACTAAAAGTGATTAACATAAATGATTATTTTAGTTTGAGGTCAAAATATATGACTAGCTAATAAGTAATACAACTAAAAATGATTCTCGCATGAATGACTAATTTAGTCTAGGAACAAAAATACAACTACCTAATAAGTGCTTCAATAATACCAATCAATTCTTTATGTTCGTTATTTTAATTGTCTCACTTCAGCAATCTAAACTTTCAAATGATAAGGGATTCAAAGGTTGCTAAATATTGGATTAAAGGTTATACTTCCTTAAAACTTCTTCATTCTCACATGGTGTATAGATGAGCTAACTTTGCATTATTTATCTCTAATAATTTGTAATTTTAAAAATAATTTTTTAATTATGATTATTTGAAAAAAAAATTGTTTAAATCTATTTATTAATTTGAGTTCAATCTAGTTCCAATTTGAAATATGATTTGAAGACTAGTTCTGATTTTTAAAACTATAATTTCAAATAACAACTACTTTAATTTCATATTAAAAATAAAACATTTAACCCAATTGTAATTTGTATTTTTTTATTTTTTCGATTATAAATATTTCTTTACATTTTCATTTCAATTTTATTGCTCCATTCAAATTGAATGTTCATAACATCACATTGGAGTGTTGCATCTTGCTCTGCATGGAAACTTTTAGAATGTTGTATATTACAGCAATGGAACACAAAAAATATTGTAGAGATATAAGCATAAAAAACACATAAAAAAATAGAGATACAGATATACGTGGTTCACCCAATTTGTGATATGTTCATAGAGAAACAACCAATCCTTCCTTTTATATTATCTAGCAAAATGAGAGATACAACCTACAATAGATCCGTTGTAATTCCATCTTCATTTTCACAAAATCTCCTCTCTTTCTCACTCAAAATACAGATCTACATAGATAGAATATAGTTCCCTCATATATAGTGAGGGGTTGCCTTCTAGGGAAAAAAACCCTAAATTAAACATAACTTCTACCATGAAATTTCCGCCTAATGAGCGACCCACACTGACTACAAAATTACAACATTTTACAAGGCAATTTTACATCTATTTTTAGCTTCGGGGGTGTTTCCCTCGATCCCCCGCCAGGGGAGTGCTTGAAATAATCGTCTTCGCCCCCCTAAACCCCCTAGCAGCCCACATAGATGAACGATGTTGCCACCACATTATGAAATCGGGTCCAATGCGGCGATAACTCTGAATAAAGAAGATAATCAGGCACCACACCCAACAAAAATGCCATAAGAGAAACTTTTTATTTATTTTGACTGAGTCAAAATGTTAAGCATTACAACATATTACAACATCTCTATCAAACTGTGTTGGAGAGTGTTTCTGAAGTCAATAAGCTAGACCCATAAGATTTCGAACTAATAACATTTACGTAAGAAATACCTTAACAATACACTCTATGAGCTACTATCCTATACCTCATAATATGATGTTAACATATTACAATAATCTCACCTTATTTTAAAATATATATTTATTTAATTTAGTCATGTTATTATAGCTTGAGTAGCCATAATGGTTAAGAGCATGTGTGTCCTCCTAATTGGTCACAGGGAAGCCAGAGAGGAGTAGAGTATGTATGCGTTAAATTTGCTATTAAATTGGAAATTGGAATATTAATTTTCATTATTATTTATTTAAACTTGAATTTAATATTAAATTGGTATATAATTTCTTTCAATTATTTAATTTTTAAAAATAAAATTGAAATAAATATACATTTAAAAAAAAATACAAAATTTAAACTCTACATGATGAATGAATATGAAAATAAAAGCTTGACTGGGAAAGGGGAAAAATAAATTGAAAAAAGACAAACAACAAAAAGGATTGATTCATTAAATAAGTTTTATATGAAATAATATATATACATATACATATATATATATATATATATATATATATATATATATATATATATATATATATATATATATATATAATTAAAATTTGTTAAAACAATAAAAAATTTAATATATATTTTTTGATTTTTGTTTTTATAAATAAAATAAAATAAAAAATATTAAATTTAATATAATTAAATTACTGAATTTATTCAAAAATTTGGAAACCATTTATACATTTAAAAAAATAATCTATTTCATAAAGAATTATAGTACCCGGATTCTCAATAATAATAAAAACAAAAAAAAAAAACAAAAAAACAAACTTAAAACAATAGATATTACAAATTTATGCACCACTGATTCCCAACAAAAAAGGCAAAACTTAAAAAAATAGACGTTACAAATTTATTCACTATTATTTTTTTCACATACTTTATCCATATTCCAGCATTATAATCAGCGTTATATTCTAGTTTTACAATCACGTCATATTCCAGCATTATATTCATTAGGGGAATTTTGAAGTCTAAATTGGGCCTCCTAATGAATAGTGGAAATAATAAAATAATATTAGATTACATCATCAAATTCTAAAGGGAAAAAACAAAAAGCTATTTTTTCAACTCATATTTTTAAATTGTCTCCCTATGGGCTTCCTCAAATTTCAAACAACAATACTCATTGGATGCATAAATTGATTCCTTATCTATAGAGTACTCATATTCCATAATTTTGATGGACCCTGCTACATGAAAAATGAAAAATGTGACTGTGATCACATTTTTTCATGTATTTGTTATTTTTTGTATAACAAGGTCCATCAAAAGTATGCAACATAGGTACTCCTTGAATGAGTAGTTAAATTTTTCATCCAACAAGTACTCTCATTTGAAATTTGAGTAAAGCCTTAGGGAGATAAGTTGAAAATACAAGTTGAAAAAGTAGTTTTATTATTTTATTACTTTTCAATATTTTTGTTTTTTTACTCCAAAAATGGTGAATCATCTCCCATGCTTGACATCATCATCTTCAATCTATTGGTTCTTATAAATTTTATTTTGGGTGTACATTTTTCTTAGGAGGCCCATTTTAGACCTAAAAATTCCACTAATGGGACATGGAGATGCAATAGGAGCCACCTCTAGAATCAAAACCAGTCCCAAGTGAGCCATGAGGCTTGGTTCTCCTTAATGATGATCTAATGATGGATGTGTACAATTTGTCATTTAATGAGTCACAACAAAGGATTGTACAAGAATGAAAAAAGCAGCTCTCAGATGATCACACATCACCTATATACATAGAGGAAAGGGTGATTGTGTCAGATGTCAAAACACATCCAGCTGCCATGGCCAAGGCTTCTAATGCTTATGTAGAAGCCATAAGCTCGAGGGTCAAGTTATTGATAGCAGAGAATGATTGGATGATAAAGGACTTGCAGGAGGCTAGGTAGAGAATATAGCAGTCTGTAGGATCCACTATGGCAAAGATGAATAAAGGGATACTTGTTGAAGTATCAAATATTAAGACCACGATGTAGACACTATATGGAAAGTTTGTAACCATGCACAAGGTGGTCAGCCATCTATTCCATTTCCAGTAGCAGTGCGTGAAGAAAACCCAAACTCTCAAAGACTTACAACGTTTTATTGCCCATATACAAGAATGGACAATGAGGTACAAGGGTGCCCTTCTTTACTTGCAGGAGATGAAGAATTCATAGGTAGAGATATAAAAAGCACAGATTCAGATGTTGATCTGGAACTATGAGAAACTCCCTCCACTCATCACCAACATTGAGGCTTCCTATGAATGGTTGTTCAGGAGCTAGATGTCATAGTGAGGAAACTCAAGATCCCTTCAATCAGATCGCTTACTCAAGCCATTAAGAACAACCAAGTCATGCTACAAGTCAACATGTACATAGAGAAGATAATGGGCAAAGCCAACAACGTTGAATTATAGTTGAACATAGTAAATATACAAAAGTACGTTGGTTGTCTAGCCACACTCAGGACAATGTTTCACATGCTTTAGGATGCGTTGGAAAAAGGCTTCAAACCATATACCCTAATGCCATTGAGGCAACCATTTTCGTTGAGAAATACATTACCAAACAATGTGGGGGCACTATAGTGCAATACCAAGCTTGGTATGAGTTCATCACGAAAGACCATCAAGAGGATGTTTCCGAGTTGGTCTTTCCCCAAGACCCTGAGTGATGTTGTTTTTCTTGTTAGGCTGACTCATGCCTATTTTGTCCCAAATGGGTATATGTGGAAATTTTATATTATTATAAACATGTTGTAAGTGAAATACCAAGTGTCACTAGTGGAATTTGAATAGTCGTATGTAATGTGAAGAGTCATGGGGGTAGTCAAAGAGTAAAAGGGAAATATCAAGGTTCACCCCACTGTTTGTTATATATAAAACCTCATAAATCATAGTACAAGCTTTAGGGAGCCAATATTTTGGCTAGGCATTCCTTAGAGAAGGCTTGGAGAGTACTGTGAGGAGTCTTAGCTTCTCCACAACATAGAGTGAGTACATATCTTTGGACGAGCATGCAGTGTTGACTGTAACATTCCACCATTAGCGCTAGTGGTTGTCAATGGTGTATGTATGGACAAAACTTTCACTTAATAATATAACAAGGCCAAAACATTTTCATGCATATGTTGTTATTTTAGTCGAACTATTCTGGTTACTTTAACAATGTATGTTATTTAACTTATGCATTTGTGTATGAACCATTTTGTAGGCAATTGTATGAATCTTGTTGCAAACGCGTTGTTGGATTAACCTGTCACTTTGGTTTGTGGACTATTCTACTTTCTAGCTTGTGATGTATTTTCGCTCATATGTTCCTTTCAGGATTTTTACTATTACAGGCTTCTAAGGGACACACTTCCTTTTCCCCTCTGTCTGTTAGAACACCCATGCATCTCACTTGACTTATTGTAGGGTCACACACTTTCTTCTCACAAAGTTATCACACTTACCTGTGTGCACTACCACATTAAAGGTGCTACTTTACTACCCATTGCTAGGATTCCTACTCCGAAAGGTTTGAGGTCTAGCTAGGACTTCTTACCGGGAGATCCCTTGACATGTTGGTGGGTCCAACACCGTCAACACCCCCCGAACTTAGTTTTGTCAATCTCCCACAAATGAACAAGTATTTTAGTCACACATGAGGGTAAAATTATTTTAACATGCCATGAGAGGAGTTTCGTCTTTGTGAAATGGTATATTGTCTTGCCCCCAATAGGGTTCAAACTAGAAAAAAATAATTTTTTTTCCTCACAAGGATGAGAAAGGGATTTTAAAATAGGCTAGGTGGCACACCCTTTCATATAAAAAATTCATAAGTAGCATCCAATGTTCCCATAATTGATATTGATTTCAATTTAGTAACAATAAAATATATTTCTCTTCAAAATAAAAAGAAGAATAGATAAAACATAAAATCACATGATACTAATGAATTTATATACAATTTTCTTCAAATTTAAATACACAAAAGATAAAACAAATAAAAGGAAAAAGAAAAAAATCCATCTCATGCTAATAAATTTATACAGATGATAACTTCTATAAGTTATAACCTCTTTATATTATCTTATAGCTCTTGATAAAATATTCCCATGATAATTTTTATTATATATCTTTTTTCTTTCGATAACTTGATTATTAATAAAAATACACCTAGTCGTGAGGTTACCTTATTCTTTTTTATAATCATGTTAATAACCACATGCTTAACTTTTCTTTGTAATAATAGTTTCTCTGTTAACCAACACATCCTTATTAAATAAACATGATTGAAATAAGTACATCCTATTATCACCAAATATCTTTAATCATCATATTGGACCATAAAACATAATACAAATTGAAAACATAATATAGATATATTTAAATATAACCAACTATCCTACAAACAAATCACCCACTAATTATGTGTTTTTTAATATAGTACCAATGGGAACCAACCTTTCCCTTACCTAGAAGTGTAAGGATGAATAAGGGAAGATTGAGGAATGCATTTATCCTTAACAATCAACTTGAGGATGTTTATTAAATATATATATATATATATAATATTGAGGATGTTTTATATATATATATATATAATTAATACTAGTGTGAACTAATTCTTATCTAATAGTTTGAGGATGATGAACGTAAGATTGGAGAATATATTTACACTTGATAAACAAGACTAAATAATAATTCAATAATTAAGATACACGATAATAATATGTTTGCTTTCAAAAAATTACAAGTTCGTTTATATTGTAATTTTAGAATTGTAGTTCCTTGAATGGGGTGCATATATACTGAGAATGTGAGTGGCATGTTGTCCCTATCCCACCACCCCACACAACATTGAAACATGGAAACACACCGCCATAGGACATGCAAAACAAATAGGATGGTGTATCAATTTACCACTCGACACACTAGTTCGGTATTCATTCCAAGTTCCATTCGATTTATGGATGGAAAACGTAAGGAGGTACTTGGTAGGGTTTCAAGGTGGATTGTACCATTGTTTTTGGTGATCAAACCCAACTTGTTTCTTCACTGATTCAATATTGATTAGGCTACACTCACTAGGAATTTGTTTATGGATATTGGCCTTTGGTAGGAGACCACATCATTGAGCCTTGTATGCGACAAGGGATGGCTTGATCACTTGGCACATGAGAGGTTTCAGGCACTAGGGAATTTTTCTCTTTCTCGTTGTTAGCTATCATAGAAAAGAATTAAAACCCCTCATTTCAACCTGCTCTGATAGGGTTTCAATTTGTAAAGATGGAGAGCTTCCCAAAAGTGTATGTATGAAAATTCAACCTAGATAGGTTGTTTCCTTGTCCCTCACCATGGTATATGTCTGTTACGGGAATAAGTACCCTAGGGCTTTGGGTTAGAACCCCAATAGAGCAGAAGCAGAATACAACAAAAAACACTCATACAACATAGGAAAAATGCTTATATAAAAAAACTATGCAAGAGTGGCTGTACCCGGAATTCCTTCGTTTGAGTAGGTATTGCAGGGTTCAGACCCTCTGCAACTCTCGATGTTCTTCAGACCTAAAAATCATTCAATTTGAACATACATAGAAGTATAGAGGTAAAGCATATTCATGAAATTTAACTTTATATCATATAATCTAATGATCAGTTATACATCAAACTAACATTCATACATGAAATACAACACAATTTGATGCATAAACAAAGTTATTTTTGGAAACAAGACAACATTTATTTTATTGCAGTAAGCTATAAATAGCATGGAGAGAATTCACCTGAGTCATCTTCTTTCGACTCCAAGCAAAATCGTCCTTCAAATTCGTCCTATCCCAGCCTTCAACAATCTTCTTTCATAACCAACACCATGATATCTCAAGCAAGTGGGAGAATATCTATAATCAAGGAAACAAGGGTCTCCTAAAGCTTCGGGAAGTGCATGAGGCACATGGATACATTAGACTCAGTTAGGGATAATCTCAGTATAATAACCCTATCTCTTTTCCTCCTTAAGGCCTTCCCATAAAAGTTTATTTATATTTCTCAAAATTAGTTTTTTAGTTGGGAAACAGTTGGGCCACGGGCAATAGGAGGTAATCAACAGGTAAAAACCATGACCTCTGCCCATAATAAAGGATTTTTTTTTTAAGTGTTTTAACACATATAAGTGGGTTGGGTATTGACTAAGCCGCGTGTACATGCTTTTATCTTAGGGAAAAGTAGTGTACAAAGAACAAAACATTACTTTTAAAATATTTGGACCAAGTCTGGAAGGAGGGGTTTCCCTAGGCCATATACTAAGCATCACAAATACCATGGGTGATAAGTGGTGCTATAACAGATGCCCCCTAATATATGAGGTCAAAAGGGGTACATGATGGCTGAAATGTATTAAGTGTATGAAATAATCTTGTCAAAACTAAGAAGGACTTCACCAAAATTCAGCATGCCAAGCCATTCAAAGAGATCAAAAAGAAAAGTGTTGTCCAAGGCAGGCATATCCATGCTCAAAGAAAGTTAAGCATGTCCGCATATCAAGTACAAGCGGATCCAATATGTATACAAGTACAAAGAACTGAAAGTACATAATGGATCATCTGATCATGATCGAAAAAGTACATGTCTGAATATCACATATAAGAGGATGATCAATGAAGTTGATCACTGATGTCAAAAATTGATCCCAATAGTACCAAATGAACATGATGGAATAAAATGATACTACATCGCAACTTGAATGCCAGCATATAAGATGTCGCTGTGAAAAACTGTAACATATATGATGGATGGTGTCAACTAGCAGCAACGGGAGCAACTGACAAGTGAACCAAGACATTCTAATGTAACCTGAGGTCTTCACCGACCACCGTGGTACATTTCTACACAATGGGAATAAATTATATGAGGTGGACCACATGAGAAATCATTTGATGTATACCATTAAAAAACACGAGACTACTCATCAATAATGAAAATGAGAGTCAAGGTACCCAGTACAATCTAACAAGTGCGAATAAATGAGCTAAAGTTGAACACTTCAAAAAATCTATCAATCATGGGACAATGATGGTTTCCCACTATCTATAGCGAAGGAATCTACAACTAATGACTGCAGACCCCAAGGCACTACCAAATGGACTCTAGATCTTTGTCCCAGAGCAAATGAGTTGTAGTCAATAGGAAAAGATCCGTCAGAAGGAAGGCATTAAAGCATCCTTCATCAATCTAGCGCGAGTGTAACTGTAGGCCAATAATGTGGAAGGAATCAGATGAAAAAGATGTAGTAACCCAACCGAAGCACATTTCTGGTGTACACAAGATGTAGCTAGTGCACGATAGAGGCCCTCTAAACCAACCAATAATGAAAGCTAACACAGAGCTGAGGAATCCACCAATAGGATCAAATGGAAACCAAGGCACTGCACGAATTCGAATGTGTGATAATGAAAGTTGATGTCGAACACAAGGGAAACCACTCAGTCAAAGACCCATGATACTAATTCATGTTGAGCATAAGGTGACCTATAAATAATGAAAATATGGCCAGGGTGCAGCTCTAGGCATGCGAGGAGAAATATGTCATCGTCGATAATGACAAGACACGCCAACAAAAAGTCAATGGACACCTTCTCAAACTAGCATGAGCAAAGGACCAACATAACTGATGTGATGACCAACAAGATACTGACAACCAGGGATGGCCAGCTGAAAAATAGGTCAACAGACACTGCAGAGAGGTTGACTCAGGCTTACTTCCCTTGAATAAAAGCATGACTCAATGATGACTATATGGCAGCATATGATAACTCTGTATAAGTTTGTCATGCAGGAGGCATGAGAAAAATCTCCATATGATTGGAAGAGAACCAATCGGAGGAAGACTGACTCAATAACAAGGTTAAGGCATACCTATGTCAAACTAAATCCCACCCAAAATGGAGAGACTTTCTTTTGAGTTCTTTGTTCAAGGGAGATATGACTAACTCTAGTTGCCAACAAAATATGGAAATGTTGTCCCATTCCCACTCTTTTTGGAATATATAATTTTTATTTCTTTTTCTTTAAGCTAGAAAAAGAATAAAATAATAAAGGAATGAGCGTTAGAGAAGCAAATGATCTATTTCATGGGATGTGAACATTCCCATGCTCAATGCAGGGAGGCGAAACTGGTCAAGGACACTCAAATGGGTGTTCTTTCCACAGGTCAAAGGATACGTCAAGTTGTAGAAGCTAAGTGATTGCATGGTTGATTTTACAGAAGACATGGTCAAATAAGTGGCTTAAACACGAGTCCAAGTGAAGCTGGCTCAAGGTCAAAAGGTGTAAATAGCCAAAATGCAATGAAGCAGTACAACTTAACACAAAGGAGCCTCTAGGGTATAAGGCTAGAAATCAACGTAGAAGGAAAGAGAATGTATCTTCAACGCACAAGCCATGGCGAGACTAAAGAGGAATCTCGAGCTTACTCAGTATAGCAGCATGGGCAAGCAATGTCATCAAGATTCTAACTAAGATTCCTATGTAAAGGATGACTCTACCATCGCATCATCATTTATAAATCAGTGAGTGAACATGGTTTGCTAATCAAGACATGATGGGGTCGACCCTATGGCTAATGTATCATTGAATGGAGGCTACTATGCAAGATGCCATGGACAAAATGGTTTTCCATAGCCTATATGTGGCAGAGGTCATGGGACCAAAATAACATATTGAAGAATTGTCCAAAATATCCTGAAAAAACAACCCACTCTTGATAATCCAACCCCACAGGTAAAAGAACCCACGAGACAAAATCAATTTTTGAAAAAATAATTTGCAATTTCAAACTTATATAATGACTTTTGGACTCATAGTTTTTTTTTATTTCTATTTGGAGCAAAGAGCTATGGAGCAAAAAGGAGCAAACTTGCCTCTAAACAATTGGACCATTCAAATCACACCAAAGTTATCAGGTAACCCTCAAATCATGCTTGCAATGTTTTGTGATAGTTTTTAGAAGTTTTCATAAAGATTTTACCATGGGAATTTATGCCCAAAAAATCCAAATCTGCATACACGTGGGTTGGATGTGATCAACCCGCATATACAATGGCTCGACATGCAACTATGTGTAAAGGGAACCCACGTTTATGCAAGTTAAGGTTTAAACACAAAAACTAACGGTTGAAATTCAAATTTTTTCAGGATGACCATCACATGGAGAGAAAAAGAGCATACTAGAATTGATAATGAGCTAATGAATGACCAAATTTCACTAGATGAATTGAGAGAGTGTGGCTTATTGAAATTCTTCAAAATGCCAAACATGAAAGCCAACACACACTTACTCGAATTTCGGATCCATTACTAGAGTGAAGAGGATGATGCCTTCATGATAGATCAGATGCCTCTACGGATTGAGGTTGAAGACGTCTACTTTATTATAGGTCTCTCTCGAAGATGGGAGGTTGTGCATTCGACTGGCAGGACAAGCAATAGTCTTTCAATAGAAGATTATATACATATATACTATCCTGGACACCTAGAGAAGATTGGAAGTCAAATTCCAATCAAACACATGGAAAGTTTATCTCTGAGGATTATGCTATTTACCATTGCAAGGGTAAATGGATCAGCGTCAATGCATCAGGTTTCACGAGTGTCCATGAGCCTAGTAGTGGAGTGCCTTACCACATTTTTTGACTGGTGCACGCCTCTTTTAACCAACATGAAGATCCAATTGACCTCTATTCAGAAGGGTCAGAAAAATAACTTTGGATATGGGAGTATTTTAGGCTCATTCTTCTTCGAGAAGGTACCTGGGCTACATCCCAACATATATTTCTCCATCAGCAGCCCTCGACATCCTCGGATGGGTAGACGGGCTGACTTGATGAAATGCCTTGGAGGTGGGGATGTGCCTAGGACGAGTTTTGATGATGAGTTTTTTGCTTGGTAGGACCAACAGATCGTCACAGTCACGACTACCTGTATGTTGGTATAGATATTCGAGGAGATCCAGAGTTGGTGTTGCCACCAAACGCAGCATGGGGAGACATAGGTAACAATTTTTTAAGTTTTTGTAAATCTTTAAGATTTTTTCTTTTTTTAAATATGAAATGAACTTAGAAATATTTTTGATGAGACAAAATATTGACAAAATGACCAAGTTCCAGATGTGAGTACACTGAGACCAGATGGATTTCCGAGGCACAGGCATTGCGGAAGTGGTGCCGAACAGGCAATAGCTAGGATAGAGAGAGTCCTATATGCAATTCAGAGAAACTTGGTGAGGCTGAATCACTAGGTACCTATGATAGTCATAGAGGATCTACCTGAGGAGATGTAGCGCCACGTGGTAAGGGTACCACGGGACTAGGCCCACATACTTCTGCGTGTAGCCAATGCAGTAGTTAACTTTTAGCCACTCATCCTAAGCCAGGTTGATAGATAGACTGGACATGATTATGGGCATTTCTTCCCAATTTTGTATATCGTTTTTTGAACACTTTGTCTAAACATAAGCAATTTTATGATACATATACAGATTCAATTTTTTTATGTTTGTTTAATTTAATGAATGATAATATGCCAATCTAATGCTTGATTAGCAATAGAGTCTGCTAATGAATTCTCAGATCATGGAATGTGAACATATGTAATATAAATAAATGATCGGTGCAACATTCTCACTCTCAAAAATTGGTGATATATATAAGGATCATGAACTGGATAAATGATATTTAATTGTGACACTACCAGCTGCGAGTCTAGATAAACTACCAATGAATAAATCCCATAAGAAATTGCTTTGGATAGCGAATTAATAATGGAAGTATATTCGACAACGTTATTCGAAGCAAGACCAATACATACTCCCCTAGACACCATCAACTAGCCAGATGGATAATAAATCACCCAAGATGCAGAAGCAAGATTTCGAGTGTGCCGACTAGCACCATCTACGAATCCGAAATATATCAAATCAACCATCAACACCTACAAAAGAAGATAAAAAAAATGTCGATATCAAAAAATTCTAGACAAATATTTACAAAAATACAATAGATACAAATAAGGAATTGCTCAGCCAAAACCTAAGCAAAATACTTTTTAAGGTAGAGCCCATTTTGAGGCTTCGTCAACTTGTTCCCTTCAAAATCAATAATTGATAGGTCCCTTTCCCCAAAAATCACTTGACTACAAAGGCACCATACCACATAGACTTGAATTTGCCTACCCCCAAGGCGTCTTTGTCTTGCTCATAGAATTAGACAAGGTCACCTTGAGAAAAAACCCAAGGACAAACAAATTTATCATACTAAGTTTTAACCCTTTTCTTATGGGATTTGTTTATTATCGCGGCATCTTGATGCTGCTCATTGAGATGTTCCAAATTAACGAGGCATTCTTCAAGACTAGTTGTCTCTAGAAGAAGTTCTACAACTAGCTTAAGGGACAAAATTTCCCATTCGATAGGAAAAATAGATTCCAGCCCTTAAACTAATTGGAAAATATTAAAACTAGTGGTAGTCTTCACTGAGGTTTGTTATTCCCAGAGTGTCGGGTACAACATGATGTGCCGATTAGAGTGATTTTTGTCAATTTTCCTTTGCAGGATAGTCTTGAGGGAATTATTCATGGCTTCAACTTGCCCATTGGCCTGAGGATAATACAGAGACGAATGCTCCTACTGGAAGCCCAACATGAGAGCCAATTCAGTCATTAGTTGATTCTGGAAGTGACTGCCATGGTCAGTGACAATCTCTCTTGGGATACCAAATCAGGAGATAACCTGATTGAAGAGAAACAAGGCTATTATTTCACTCTCGTTTTTGTAAGTAGGCATGGCCTTAGCCCACTTTGTAAAGTAGTCTATGGCCATACTGATGTACTTGTGATTTGTTTCTGAAGGCAGATTACAACTAGTGAAGTCAATTCCCCACTTCATAAATGGATCGATAGTGATAACAAGAAAAAGTGGAGCTGGATGCGCGCGCATTTTTCAAGTATAAATTTGGTGAGGGTGGAAATGTTTGACTGTTTCAATACAATCTTTGAAAATTGAAGGCCAAAAGTAGATGGCACGGAAAAAAAAATTGGGTTGTTGCAAGCCCTGATAGATGACTGCCACAAGCTCCATTGTGGCAATCATTAAGTACAGAATCTTCTTCTTCCAAATTTAAGAAACGCCTAAGGATTGAATCAACCCCTCTATGATATAATGTATCACCAATGATAACATAATTTTTTCCAAGGTGACGTAACTTTCGACACTCATCCTTGAAGGAATCAGGTGGGAACTTCAAAGTCCGGAGATATATAATAATATCTTTATACTAGGGATCTTGTGAAGAATGAGGAATAAATGTTCGTAGGGGAAATTTTCCTCGTAAACAATGGCTTCCTCACAGGGAAACTCAGAAATTAATTCCACAAAAGCCAATGACTTCTTAGATTTGGCTTACAAGAACTTGAGATCAAATTCTTGTAAAATAACAATCCATCAATCATATTTTCCCTCAATCACTTTCCTACTAAGGAAAAATTGAAAAGGGTTGACAGCCTCTAAGACGAATGTTTTTCGTAGGAGAATATATTGACGAAGCCGCTGGACAACATGGAAGGCTACCAGGGCCAATTTCTTGATAGGATAATACCGTAGCTCAGTTCCTACTAAGCCATGACTCAAGTAGTAGATTACATGCTCATGAAGAGAATCATCCTCCTGAACCAGAACCATACCTATGGTTGATTCTGCCGCAACGAGATACAAAAGGAAATCTCTGCCATAATTTGGTGGACTCAATAATGGAGAAGAGATTAATGTCTGTTTCAAGGCATCAAAAGATCATTGTGCAAAGTCATCCCATAAAAATGGAACTCCTTTGTTAAGAAAATTCATAAATCCTCTGGTAATCTCGACGTAATTTGCTATAAATATTCTCAAGAAATTTGCCTTTCCTTAGAGAGTTTGAAGTCGACGAATTGAATATGGGGGAGGCAACTGAATCATTTCCTCAACCTTTAAAGGATCAACTCGAACCCTTCAATCGATGCGATGAATCCTAACAACTGACCAAATGTGACCGAAAAAACACATTTATTTGGATTAAACCATTTTCATAAAAACAACATCTCTCAAAAACTAACCGATGGTGGCTGGGATAACTGATTTTATTTCGAGAACGAGAAACTAAGTCATCCAAGTATGCTTCGATAACATGTTTGATGTTATGATAAGCATAAGGCATGGACCGCTGAAAAGTAGCTCCAACATTTTTAAGACCAAAAGGCATATTCTTGTATGCAAACATGCCCCGGGGAAAAATAAAGGCTATATTATGCTGGTCCTCTAGACGGATAGTAATTTGAATGTAACCAGAGAATTCATCCATGAATGAAAAAATTGCGTTACCCACACATTCATCAACAATTTGATCAATAAAAGGCGCAGGGTAATTTCCTTTTGGACAAGCTTAATTCAAATCCCTAAATTTGATGCATACTCGGATCGTTCCTTGCTTTTTATATACAGGGACTCGATTGAAACCCACTCTATTAGATGAACGGGGTATATGATACCCGCATTAAGTAGATTTTCAACTTTAGCTTTAAAAGTTGCTGCTTTTCGAGGATTGACCAATTGAAGCTTTTGAAGAATAGGTTTGGCATTTTTGTACATCTTGATCTCATGTTGGACTATAGATGGATCAATTCCAGGCATTTCCTCATAAGACCAAGCGAACACATCTCGAAACTCTTCAAAGACGTTAGTGAAATCTGAATTTCTTAAGGGGAACAATCAGCTCCGATGAAGACATTTTCTATAACGTTAGGATTCCTAGAGATGTTTATAGGTATAGTTTTTGAGATAACCAACATATTACCTTTGTTAGATAATTGTGCTGGAGCCAAAGGGTTTGAAACTGTACAAACATTGCTAGTAAGCATATTGGAGAACCTGGGTTCAACTTCCTGCAATGGAGGAAGAAAATATGAACGTTGATGTAAATCTTCCCATGGTCGATCTACACCCATCATTGCCTCCAAAATTACTTCTTCAGGTGCTAAAAATGTATCTGAGCAATCCAGAGCAGAAGTAGAGTCGAGGGTCCAAGCTGGAGCCACATCACCATCTAACTCCTCCTGTGAAAAAGGAATGGGATGGTTGTCTGTAGATTTAACAATAGATTGATAGCTAAGTTTTGTTGCAGACATGGGAAATGCCATTCCACCAAACTGCCCTCCATCTAATGTGGTGGTAGACGAAGGTAAGGTCCAAGGGTCTGAAAAATAATGAGTTCGAAAGAACTCTTTCCGTGAAGGCCCCTTGGAGGATGAAATTGCATTGGTTCTAGCTGTAGGAGGAGGAAGGTCAAATATACCCATTAGCGAAGAGTACAGGCTAACTCCTAAATTATCAATAGGTTGACGGGGCTTATCCACCAATGTAACAGTAGAATCTGAAGTTACGTGGAATTCACCTGGAAAATAATGTAACTAATCAATTTTAACAATTCTCCCCTCATGAGGAAAACAAAGGAAACAGAAAAAAGATTAAACTATGGAATCTATATCGTAAATCCAATTTCTTCCTAAGAGGAGGTTATAATATAGGTTGGCATGAACGGTTTCCACCTCAATATTTACGACCTTTCCCCCAACAGATATAGGAAATGGTGATATAATTCCATGTGGCCTATGAGAATGTCCATCAAATGTTGTCAAGAAAGTTGGTGAAGGAACAGCTGAAGGTGATCCAATGGCCTTCCAACATGAAATAGACATTATGCATGTGGAAGCTCCCTCATCCATAACTGTCTGAAAAATACTGGTTTTTTCGATAAGTGGACTTTATTTGGAAAGCCATATGGCGAGGAAGTCTTTTTTTGACATTCAACATATCAAAAGTGAGAACTACAGAATTCTTTCGATCTACTGCACCGATTGCTGTAAGCAAAGCACTTCTTTAAGTAGGAGATGAGTAGAGTACCTCCAAAGCGGACATAGCATAAGGAATTTGAGCCGGATCTTCTACAATAGAGTATTTCTGGGATGCCTTAGCATTAGGGTTAATAGTCGAGTGCTTTGCGGAACCTTTCGGTATCCGAGGTATAGACTCAGCAGAGGGTTGCTCAATATGAAGTGGGTTTGTGGTTTCAAGAACAGATTTAGCCTTAGATGTTTTTGTTTGATCATAATTGTGCGCTCGTGTAGAAAAGTTGACATGAGAGTTCATCATATAAACATTTGAGGAATTTTCCCCTTTCTGGTTGCGTTGCCCCCTGTGGAGGTACCAATATTCGAGTTTGCACCAACAAATAATTGTTGCCCTTGGGGAAAAGGGTTTGTCAGAACAAATTGGGAGCTAGAGGACCCTTGCTACACTAACAAGCGCTGAGAATCTTGTATCGTAAGGCAGAGGGGATTCAAATGATCTCCATTGCATAACTTGCATGGAAACTTAGCCTTTTTCTTGGACTCTTTTCTACCCTCACCGGCACTATTTCTAGGTTTGTTTGCATTCCCCTTCCCTCCTGGTTCTTCTTCTTACCTAGTCCCTTCCTCTTCCCATCGGATTGTTGATTTCCTTTGGGGTTAGAGGCTTGAACGACATTTATAGAGGTAGGTTGGGAAGGTGAAGGTGTAGAATAGAGGTAGGTTGGGAAGGTGAAGGTGTAGATGGTGTTGCATGGTTAGAAGAAGTAGTTTCTAGAGACAACTACTACAATTGGTTCAAAAGGTTCACCGTATTTGCGTCAATTGATCAACTATACCATCGACGTGAGGGGCGGTTTCGGTTTGGCTAAATCAACCTTAAATCTAGGAGCATTAGGTAGGATTTTCTCAAGATTCCAAGACTGAGAATATATCAGTTCTAATTATTGGGCTCAAAAAATAGGCTATTCTTCCGAATAAACACTGGGAAGATAAACATCCTTTGAGATCTCAGGTTGTAATGATTTGAGAAACCATTAGAGAAGGAACTTTGGTGAAATTTCGGCTTTGATAAGCCTTTTTCTCCTTCTCCGTTCTTGGATGTGATCCAAAATGTGAGTTGTCGTGTCTTGTTGAAAGTTCTTTGTTACCCAACACATCCTTATTAAATAAACATGATTAAAATAAGTACATCCTATCATCACCAAATATCTTTAATCACCATATTGGACCATAAAACATAATACAAATTGGAAACATAATATAGATATATTTAAATATATCAAACTATCCAACAAACAAACCATCCACTAATTATGTGTTTTTTAATATAATAGCAATGGGAACCAACCGTTTCCCTTACCTAGAAGTGTAAGGATGAATAAGGGAAGATTGAGGAATGAATTAATCCTTAACAATCAACTTGAGGATGTTTATAAAAAATATATAGATATAGTTTTGTTTATAAATAATACTAGTGTGAACAAATTCTTATCTAATAGTTTAAGGATGATGAACAAAAGATCGGAGAATTTATTTATGCTTGATAAAAAAGACTAATTAATAATTCAATAATTAAGATACACAATAATAATATGTTTGTTTTCAAAAAATTACAAGTTTGTTTAAATTGTAATTTTAGAATTGTAGTTCTTTGAATGGGGTGCACAAAGAGTGAGAAGGTGGGTGGCATGTTGTCTCTATCCACAATGGAACATGGAAACACACACCCATAGGACATGCAAAACACATAGGATGGTGTACCAATTTACCACTCGACGCATTGGTTCGATATTCATTCCATGTTCCATTCGATTGATGGATGGAAAACTTAAGGAGGCGCTTGGCAGGGTTTCAAGGTGGATTTTACCATTCTCCTTGGTGATCAAACACAACATTGTTTCTTCATTCATTCTATATTCATTAGGCTATATTTTGTTTCTATTGGATAAAGTTATCGCACACAAGAATGAAACGAAGGAAGTTATTATTTTGACTTCGAATCAAATGCAAGGGGACGTGATCCCAATGTATGAGAGGCTCAAGGAGCCGGAGAAGCACATGAGCATAGCTCCTAATCCTTATTGTTCCCTAGGCAAAAAGGAAGGGCCTAATCCCTCTCAAATTCATTGATTAAAATAAGTTGGCCTACATGTCTTTCTATTTTTTGTCTTTAGTTCTTTTCTGCTTGAGTTCCATAGTTTTTGGTTGGGAATGGTCCCAGTGACCCAACTCTTACAACACATGTTTTGATTTCTAAAACCTTGAACATTGTCTTTTATTTTGATATTTTAAAACCACTGAAATTTTGTATTTAGTTTGGTTTCTCCAATGACAAGCTTTAAAAAGTTATGAATTTAATATAGAGGTAAATCTTTGATTTCAAGCGATGAAAGTTTACTTCCAAAAAAATATCTAAATTTAATATTAAATTGGAAATTGGAATATTAATTTTAATTATTATTTATTTAAACTTGAATTTAATATTAAATTAGTATATAATTTTTTCCCATTATTTAATTTTAAAAATTAAATTGAAATAAATATACGTTTAAAAAAAATACGAAATACAAAATTTAAACCGTAGATGATGAATGAATATGAAAATAAAAGCTCCAATCAAACAAAGGACGATAGGAAAGGGATGAGAAAACAAAAA
>APFE031580604.1:0-23320 GCA_000404065.3 Pinus taeda
AGCAAACAGAGCATTGCCTCTGTGTCTTGTATTTTGATGGTTTTGGTATTTATCCATCTCAAAGAAGCAAAAAAAAAATACCCAACATATGGGTCGTTGGATCAATTGCTACTTTTGCCATATGGACTCTATTTCCTATTTGAGAATTACGTAGCATTAGTATAACCTTATTTTTAATAATATTCTTGATATGTGTTTATTTACTCTATTCTCCACTTTGGTTGGTAAGTAGATTGGAAACCTGATTAATTATTAAGTTCGAAGTCGTGGGACAGATAAAACAATATGGGTACTTGGATCAATGTTACTTTTGCCATATAGACTCCATTTCTTATTTGAGAATTACGTAGCATTAGTATAATCATATTTTTAGTAATGTTCTTGATATGTGTTTATTAGTCCTTGCTATCTGGTAATGGCCATGGACTATAGTAATTGAAATGTCAGGCGTAAGCATTAGTTTAGCAGCGTAACAGTAACAAATAACCAAAGTTTGTAATCAAGTTTTGTATATTTTACACTGCAACCTTTTTCACCATCTTATTTGGCCTCTTCCCGAGGCAGGGAGGCAAAAACATAGGTTATATTCATTAGCATACTTCCCATAAACTAACAATTGAATTAATGCTAACATTAATTCTGTAACATTTAATGTTTATTATTTTTTCATTGCCTTTGTTTTATAAAAATGTCTTATAAACTTTTTTACCGTGACACATGTGCCACCACCTAGCAAACTGAAACATTTTGCGTGCCAAACTGCAACATACTGCAACATTTTGCCTAGGCGGCAACATGACACATGTACCTAGAAAACATGACACATGTGCCGCGTAGAAAACTACAACATTCTCCGTGGGAAACTGCAACATTCTACCTTGTAATTTAATCTTATGCAGGGTCTTCTACAAGTAAGCATAAGTGGTAGCTCCACATTATCCTGTCGAACAAGCTCCAAATTATCCAGTAGAACCAGTAGTTGCAGTAGCTCTAGATTATCCAGTCCAACCAACAGTAGCAGTTTATCCACACGATCCAACACTAGCATCATCTTTTAGTGTCTTTCTCTGGCTAGTTCCTCGGGTAAGTCACTAGTGTGAGAAGAAAGAGAATCTAAATCTGGCCCAGTTTTCCTAGAAACATGATATGTTTCTCCATCCTCCAGGGCTTCCGTTATCTCCCATGGAGAGATTATCTATGTTTTGTCCTTTTCCGTAAGTTTATGTTCTTCTGATTCCTCCTCTCCAGCTTTGTGATTTTTTGATTTTGCCTCTTTTGACGAATTCTCTGATTGAAAATCTGTGTCTACTCTAGCATGGTTTCCACTAATAAGCCTTTCACCTGTAAATGTTTTAGTATGTCAGTTCTCGAATCAGCTAATGGTTGTTGTAGACTAGAAGTTTGAAATTTACTCATTAAAATATAAATTAATGACGGGAAAAAAGGCAAAAAAAATCGAACTGGAAAAGTTTACAATGGAAGCATGATTTAGGGGTTTCACATAAATAAGCATGCATTGCAGAAGGAAAATGCCTATTAATGCATATAGAGTTCACAGATAGCGTTTTCAAAGAAGGAAAAACAAAATTGGAAAGGTAATTTTAATGCTTTAAAGTTTTGATATTGTATTTGGATCACTAAGAATCTAAGATCAAATGTTGATAGACAAATAAATGTTCTTCAGAAGAAAAACAAAGAGAAATGAATTCCAACAAGCAAACCAAGAAAAGGGCTCACCTTCAAATTCTTCAGAATCTTTGCTGATAAAATAAAGTACATTTTCTGGCTCTGATGGAGTTGGGAGTTTCTTCGCAAACTTATTGGCCTTGCAAACTAGAGCAACAAATTCATGGTCATTTGCCTGGACCAAGTCGTCTAGTATTGGTATCGCTGCGATAGAAGGAAATGGCCGCTTTAGATTCTCTTGGATGCTGGTTGTTATTAAAAGCCTCTTAGAAGATATGCAACCCATCCCTTAAATATCCACACCCGCTCTAACCTCGATTGTGGATAACTTCAACTGTATTGATTTCTCTGTGGCAGCAATCAACAAACCTCCGGATCACAAGTCCATAGAGTGACCGAAAAAGAAATCAGAATGCAGGGTCTCATTCAGAAATAAAAATTGATTTCTTCTGCAGGGATAAGTTTTGACACATAATCTTGGCAGATATAAACACTAAGGCAAATATATGAACCTGCTCTTTAGATATAAAGAGTTGATTAATTGTTATTTGTTACTATTTGTACCTTCTATGCAGTTCCATTATAAATTTCAATGGCAAATTTCGAGCATGAAGCTTACTGACCTAGACCATAAATTATGGTAGTCTAAAGCGAAGAAACGAAAGAGTAGTAATGGCTTCTTATCGAATTAACGATTCTAGTTTGTTTGCTAATATCTACTTTTTCTATCAACAAGTGGGTGGCATGCAATAACTGCATGAATATCATGTAGGCACTTAAACGCATGGCGAGCATGCACCTCGAAAATCCAAATATTTTGTTTATTTTTTAATATGCTGAACATCTATCCCTCTTGCTAAGGAATCTCCACCTTGCACCACAAAAAGCTTATTTTGAGACTACTCCTTCGGGTAACACGCTATCCTTTCATGTTTAAAATAGGCTTTTGAGGGTATTTCTTTTCCCCGTTGAAATACACACCCATCTCATTATGTTTAGAGGTATTTTTTATAGCACTGAAATGTTTATGATGACATTAAACGACCAACAAAATTGAAGGTTACTAGAGATGGTGATCCACCTAAAGTCAAAATTAACAATAATTAGGTTGAACTTCATGCTATACTGTTTGAATAACCTCTTTATGCAAGTTTCTTTCTCAAAGATAAAGAATTTTGCCAAAAATCCTTAAACTTTGCATTCATACCTTCTGAGGAGAGTATATAGCAGTTTCCAACATTTGTTTTCCTATTGCAAATTACATTTTATACATGGACTACAGAGTTTACTGTGCTAGAGTAGATCAAACTACAACATTCTAATCTGCTGTTAAAAAAATATAATCTGCTAAATTTTTTTGTTTATCTGCTTTCATTTAATATTGCAATCAGAATATCAAAGACTACTAAGGGCATCATGTTATAATTTTCTTTACAGAATTGGAATCTGTTAGTGTTTCTTAGGATCATAGCATCAGGTAGTAACAATATTCATACCAAAATTTAGCTATAAAAACTAATTTCAAATTAGGCCCATAACATATGGGTTTACATGTCAAAGGAAAAATGTTATTAAACGGTAGTGGATAAAAAACTCAAATTAATCCTAGGATGTGAACACTAACTTCTTTCAAAATGTTGAAATAGACAAAATATAGATTTGAGAACTCCAAGTTACATTTTATTTTCACTACCTTGGATTTTATGTTATGCCCGCCATACATGGGCTATATTAGTTCACTTAGTAGCACTAGCTCCATAGCATTGATTTTTAACTATCATATGCCATGAGTCATAGTAGTTTCTTAACTTATTTTCCATGTGCTCTATTCTTTAAATCATTTAAAATTAAAGCAAGTTTTTCCATATAAAATTAGAATTATTGTTAAATGTAAAGAAACAAGACTCTTTGACAGAAACCTATTCAGAAGTAGCAAACAGATAAAACATAATGAAGAGGGAGGCCTTACCATACAAATGATTCGCTAGACTTTTTGTGCTCACATAATCTAATAAAATAAGCTTCTCATGCTCCCTTGGTCCCCAGTAATAACCTCTCAAAGAGACTAGATTTGGATGTCTTATGTTCCCAAATTTCTTTGCTTCCCTTGCAAATTCCTTTTTGTGTTTTGCCAAACCTTCCCTCAGCCACTTCACTATCAACACATGTCCATTGTCTAGTGTAGCTTTATAAGAGGTTCCATGACTGCTTCTCCCCAAAACTTCAGCAGGTGCATGTGACAACTCCTCAGCTATGAATGATAGCGTCTCATCCAGAAAGAAAATATCCCAGCTAACCAATCAAGTGATCTGATGTTCAAAATAACAGGGTGATCCGAAGCAAATGAATCTTCAAACTGTGGTGACAATGAGAAGAAAATTGTATCAGATTATTCTCATGGTTAGCCTTCAAGTCACGCTGCTCTAAAAAGTAAGGATATCTCTGAGAGCAAATTGATTTGGAGAAAGATATAATAACTGAGAGTAAATTGATTTGGAGAAAGATATAATAACATAAGTGAAAAAAGATTTGCAATTCATATAATTATGTTGTATTGTATCAAATTATCCTCATGGTTAGGTTGCAAATCTGACAAGCTGCTATGAATTTGTAATCCGTAATTCATATACTTATGTTGTAACAAAAACTTGTGATTCATATATAATTATGATGTATTGTATCAATATATTCTCATGGTTAGCTTTCAAGTCAGGTTGCTGTGGAAACTAAGGAATATCTGAGAGAGCAAATTGATTCGAAGAAGAGAGAAAATTGATTTGGAGAAAATATAATAACCTATACTTATGTTGTAAAAAAATCTTGCACTTCAGATAATTATGTTGTATTGTATCGAATTATTCTCATGGTTAGGCTTCTGTGTTGTAAAATCAATTGCAATTCTTTGATTTGACTCGAAAACTAAAAATTACAATCTACATAACAAATCTGACAATTTCAACCATGTACTTTGGAAATTAAAAAACAAAACACAAACCTGAAATAATCAGTTTTCTTGGCTGAGATGCCCACATTTATGCTTTTTGTGATGCAGGAAAGTGTTCCCTCTGCAGACAGAGGCAACCCCTATAGCCCTAGAGTGGGTCTAGTCACAAACAAAGACAGATCAACAATAGCTTTCCTTAAACAGTTCAAGTTGGAGGCCTACCTCACTGGTGGTCGATGGAGTTCTGTTGCGCTGCTCCAGTTTCCGCTTCCTTCTCCTCAATGAGTGATCGACCTGAAACAAAGCAAAGGAAATACAACAAAGCACATAACCGGTTACAACAATGAACTATTTACTCACAAAGTCAAGAAGTTATGAGCTATCAAGTACATTACACACAAGACACAGGAAAACATCATTGATTGCGTTAATAATGAAATAAGAGTCAGCTTACAACCAAAGTCTTGACGTCACAAGCCTTCTCAGCGAAGAGTCCAGCCAGCATGTTCTTCAAGAATTCACTCTTTGAAGATGGATCTCCCAACACACAAAATCTCTCTCACTCATAAGCTTCACACAAGATCAAGGGTACCTTACAACCTTCCACAAACTATCAACAATTCCACACTTATCACACTCACACCAGCTATCTAGCAAACTCACAAAGCACTCACAACACTAGGCAACTAGCCAACTATCAGAACTGTCCAACTAGCAATGCATAGCAATGGTGAGAGTTTAACTAGGAGAAGGAGTCTCCATGAAAGGTGGAAAGGAGAGCTTATCACCAAGGAAGGTAGCACAATTGACGGAACTGCCACACCAGGGAAGGAAGGGTGACATAAACAAGGCCAACAACTAGGTCTAGAGTCATCTGGAAGGCCGACTGTTGGAACAATTCGCCCAATCTGGATCATCGCGGGCACGAAACTGATCCTCAGCGCTGACATCGCAAGTGATCAGTGCAGATAGTCAGATCATCGCTGAAGAGACCACATAGCCCCACGTTGATGCATAAAATCGAACCATCATGGGGATCACGTGTACTTCCGCGCTGGCAGCGCGGTCTGTCTGTTCATGAGTGCCTATCAACGCGTTTATTAAGGAAACAACCACGATGAAGCAGATAACTTTGCAAAAGTGGGTCAATTGGCAGCACAGGGAAGCATTTGTCTGTCATAAGCATGTTTGACTTGGACACATGACACAGTGAGAAGACCGGGAGTGAAAGCGGTGATAAATTACTATGTAACACTTACTTTCACATTTTTTTATTTTGAATTCAAGCAAGTATCTGACAATTTCAACCATTTACTTTGGAAATTAAAAAACATAACACAAACCTGAAATAATCAGTTTGCTTGGCGGAGATGCCCACATTTATGCTTTCTTTCACATTTTTTTCTTTTGAATTCAAGCAAGTTTCTTTGTGCCCTTTAAAGCAAATGCAATCAATGAGCAAACTTAGAAGATTAGCTACTAGAATGTGCTCAGAGCCGTGAAGATCAAGTTGTGCATGCGATAACAAGAAGTCAATCAATAGAGCGGAGTTTTGAATCATCTCCTCCCGAACATTAGAACCAAGAGCTTCTAAAGCTTTTGCAATAGTAAATTCTAAATTGTTTCCATTCACTCTCCTACTTCTAGCCCTTCTTGTCCAATGGTGTTTACTGTCTTCCCATGCTCTTTCCACTATCCTCATCCTTGTTTCGGGAATATCCTGCCACTGGACGACAAAGACTGAATTAGCTCGTTTCTTTCCTTTTGAGCTACTAAAAACTTTGTGAGTAGAAAATTGCAGTTCGGCAAGATCACCAGAGACCATCTTAACATTAGTTCTGTCAGAAGGAGAAACCAGAAATAAGGTGTTGTCTCCTATTTTCAGATTGACAAAAATTGATGAAGGAAAATGAGAGTGTTTTAAAGATGCTACAACTTGCCAAAGTGCCTGTCTTCATGCATTATATATGTGCATTAAGCCAGAAAATCATGACTATTTCAGGTCTAGTAGCTATGAGATCTACAGGTTATTTTGTAGCTCGGTCACCTGGCACAACTAAGTAAAATGATTCAACTGGATTTGTATCCCCACCGGATCTTGATCTTGGATCTCGCCTTCGAACTGTTGATTTTTCTCGGTAAACAAGGGCCACTGACTCTATTTCTAGAGCAAACCATGCGAGTGAGAAAACCACGGAAAATAGACAGGTAACATAACATTTGGTGTTTTTCTTATTAAGACATTACATTGTACCTGTCTCAATTTCATACTGTAATGCGAAGTGGCGACATGGCTTGCATGCAAGCACGACATGGACCCACAACGAGCTCAAGCCTCGCTCCCCACTCAGAGCAGGGACTAGCTACTACGCAGCCTCCCTTGTTTACTTTATTTTCCACTTTGGTTGGTAAGTAGATTGGCAACTTGATTAATTCTTAAGTTTGAAGTCGTGGCACAGATAAAGCAATATAGATCCTTGGATCAATGGTACTTTTTCCATATATATTTTATTTCCTATTTGAGAATTATGTAGTATTAGCATAACCATATTTTTAATAATATTCTTGATATATGTTTATTTACTTTATTTTCCACTTTGGTTGTTAAGTAGATCAGCAACATGATTAATTATTAAGTTCGAAGTCCTGTGGGACAGATAAAGCAATATGGGTCCTTGGATCAATGCTACTTTTGCCATGTAGACTCTATTTCCTATTTGAGAATTACGTAGCATTAGTGTAACCATATTTTTAATAATGTTCTTGATATGTGTTTATTTACATTATTTTCCACTTTGTTGGTAAGTATATTGGCAACATGATTAATTATTAAGTTCGAAGTCCTGTGGGATAGATAAAGTAATATGGGTCCTTGGATCAATGCTACTTTTGCCATGTAGACTCTATTTCCTATTTGAGAATTACATAGGAGTAGTATAACCATATTTTTAGTAATGTTCATGATATATGTTTATTTATTTTATTTTCCACTTTGGTTGGTACGTAAATTGGTGATATGATTAATTTGGAAATGATTTTGCTAGTTGATGGTTAGTTTGTCTAGGGTTGATTAATAGATCAGAGTTGATTATGATTGACATTGTTTAATTATGGTTAAAAATGGTTGATGATGGTTGAAGAGCTTGATGATGGTCAACCATCAATGTAAAAATGTTTCCATGTTACATTAATGTTGATCATTGTTACATTAATGTTTGTCAACCATGTTTGACTATGGTTAATGTTACATTAATGTTGAAATTAATGTAATATTAATGTTATATTAATATTATATTAATGTTTGCGAAGGGTTGATGAGGTTGACCATGATTGACCATGGTCAATCATTAATGTAATAATATAATAATGTTACATTATCAAGCAATGTTACCATGGCTAAAATTGGTGACATGTTTGACCATTGTTAAGTTTTCTTGACCATGTTTGAACATGGTTGACTTTGGTTAAATATGGTGAAGAACATAGTATTCCATGGTTATCCATGTCAACCATGATTGACTATGTTAATTGTCGTTGAGCATGGATCAACATCGTTGACCATGGTTGAGCTTGTTTGAAAATGGCTGAACAAAGTTGACTATGGTTGAACTTGGTGACCATGTTTAACCATGGGTGAGATTACTTGACCATGTTTGACAATGGTTGAGCTTATTTGATAATGGTTGATTATGGCTAGACATGTTAGACCATGGTTGTTAGCATTTACCTATAGTTAATTGTGGTAGACTATGATGACCATGGTTAGCCATGTTGACCATGTAGTTCATTATGGATCATGTTTTGGTTGACTTAATTGAACTTGGTAACCCTATTTAACCATGGGTGAGCTTACTTGACCATGGCTAACCATGGTTGAGCTTACTTGACCATGGTTAACCATGGTTGAGCCTATTCAATAATGGTTGACTATGGCTAGACATGATAGACCATGGTTGTTAGCATTTACTTATAGTTGATTTTGCTAGACCCCGATGACCATGGTTAGCCATCTTGACCATGTTGACCATGTAGTTCATTATGGATCATGTTTTGAATATGTTTGACCTTAGTTGAACATGGTTAGCCATCTTGACCATGGTCAATTTTGTTGTCTACAATTGACTATGGCCAACCACATATTACCATGGTTGACCCTTTTTCATCTTAGCCAACCAAGGAAAGATCATCATTGGCTTAGTTAAACATGGATGCAACGGTTTTGGTAGTTTCATTATACATATTTTATTATACAATTGCAATAATATATGATGTTCTCCGCATTCTGGCATCATTTGTTGTGCATCACATTGCAATGACATTTATTGTTCCTCACATTGCAATGACATTTGTTATTCGTCTCATTGCAACACTGCTTATTGTTCATCATGTTGTGGTGATATTTGTTGTTAATATCATTGCAAATAATATTAAAGTTATATTGTGAAGAATATGAAGTCAAAGTAATATTAAACCTATGTTACTAAGTTATTAATATATAGCTATATTAAAAAATAAATATTTAGAGACGTCAAATAATATTAAAATTATATTAAATATGAAATTTATTATATAACATTATTTAAGTTATTGACCTTAATGACTATATCTTAATATGGTTAGCCATCTTGACCATGGTTGACCTTATTATCTACTATTGACAATTCTTGACCACATATGACCATCGTTGATCATGTTTGACTTTGATCGACCAAGGAAAGATCATGCTTGACTTAGTTAATTATGGTTCACTACAAGAAACCATCGTTTATTATAGTTGACTGTTGTTAACTTTTGTTTGTTAATGTTTATGATGCTTTTGGTTGACCATGGTGACCCTGATGCCTATAGTGACTGGTAATGTGCCATCCATGTTGACTATGGTTGACTATGATGGCCATGTTGATTAAATTGAACATGATACCCATGTTGACTATGTTGACCATGTCAACTATGGTAAACTATGATGCCCATGTTGGTTGTGTTGACCATCTCATCCATACTCAACTATGGTGCCCATGTTGATTATGGTCATGGTGCATCTTGTTGACCATGGGCATGTTGGCTATGATGATCATGGTTCACTATGGTTGACTATGTTTGATTATGGCTCACTATGCTTGACTATGTTTGACTATGGTTAATTATAGTTGAACTTATTTGTACATGGTTGACTATGGTCAATTGTGCTTAACTATGTGTGAAAATTGTTGATTATAGTCAACTATGCTTAACTATGGGTGAACATGGTTAGCCATGGTTGTTAATGTTTAACTATAGATGAATATGATTAACTGACTATGCTCAACCATGTTAACCTTGAATGACCATTGTTGGCCTAGTTTGACCATGACTGTATATGGTTCAACTATTGACCATGGTTAACCATATAGTTAACTATGATTAACCATGGGTGAACATGGTTGACCATAGTTGTCAATGTTTAAATATAGATGAATATGGTTGACTATGGTTGATTTAGTTCACATGATTGACTATAGACAACCATGTTTGACTATGGTTGACTTAGTTAACTATGATTTCTTTTGATTATTAACATTTATGATGATTGTGGCCACTCGCAATATGGGACCCATGCTGACTATGGCTGACTATGATGCCCATGCTAACTATGTTAACCATGTCAACCATAGTCAACTATGATGCCCATGTTGATTATGGGCATAATGCATGTTGAGCATGATTAAAATGGTTGACTGCGACTAACTTAGTTGACTATAGTCAACTTGAGTCAACCATGCTTGACTATGGATGACTTTGGTTGATCTCGCTTGAACATTGTTAATTATGGTCAATTATGGTTAATTATTGGTCAATATAGTTGACCATGGTTGTAAATGTTTAACTATAAATGAATATGGTTAATTGTGTTGACTATTGTCAACCATGTTAACCATGGATGGCCATGGTTGACCGTTGTTGACTTAGTTTGTCCATGGTTGAATATGATTAAATTGTTAACCATGTTTGATCATGACTAATTATGGTCGGCCATTGGGTGAACATCGTTGCCAATATGTAGTTATGGATGAATATGGTTGACCATCTCTAACCACTATTAAGTTGGTTGACCATTACCATAGTTGACCATTGTTTAATTAGGTTGACCATGTTCGTCAATGTGTAACTATAAATATCTATGGTTGACCATGTTAACAATGATTGACCGTGTTAACCATGGTTGACCATTATTGCATTTGTTTGACCATGATTGAATATGGTTGAACTTCTTAGCCAATTTTTTCCATTGTTAAGCTTGTTTGAACATGATTTGCTATGGACAACCATGGTTGACTATGAGTGAACAAGGTTGAGCATGGTTAATATTTAACAATAAATGAGTATAGTTTATCATGTTCACCATGTAGGAGCAAGTTGTCAATGCTTGACCATGTTTGACACAATGATTTCTCGCCATGGGGCACTATGCAATCCAATATGGGGGAAATGTTGTAGTGTCCATAAATGAGCGTAAATATCTAACATGGGGAATATGTTGTAGTGTTGTAAATGTGTATAAACATGTAAAGGTCGACTCAATATGAGAGATGTTGTAATGTCAATAAAATTAGGCCTAGTAAAAAGTAAAGAGTAATAAGAATAATAAATTTATTCAATTCAATTTTCTTCCAAGAAAAATCATAATATACATATCATAATTTAAATAAATTTAAATAATAAAGATTCATATTTCAAAACATATAATTAATATTAATAAAATTATCATATAGTTGTTAGAGTATTACAACATATAACAACATGTATTATCAGTGTTTAAATAAAAATGAAAATAAGAATATTTCTACATATAGAGATGTGAAGCTTATATAAATATAATTAATATTATTAAGTATGAGAATGGATCTTTCAAGGTGCAAACATTTACATTTTTTCAAGTACCACACCTAAAAGGAGGATTGCATCAGAGATTTGATCCCTCTCGATGCTTAGTAATGATGACAATCATTATTTTTTAAATGATAAAATTAACAATTTTAATATAAAATAATAATGAGCAATAATATGATGTTATTATAATGTTTATGTTTATGTTTATAATTGGTTCTTTACCTCTTTTTTCTTTATTTTTTGTGTCTAGAGGAATCAATAACTGGGTTGAGCTTGTACTTTCATGATGCGAGGTCAACTTTGACCAATATCGTCAATTCTAATGACTACCACTATAACCTATATCCAATCCCAATTGATTGCTACCATCAATTATGAGCACTACCACAATAACCTGTATCCAATCTCCACTGACCACTACCATCGAATTTAACTAGTACACTATAACCTCTAGGCGAACTCAATTGACTGCTATTATTAATTTTGACCGCTACCACCATAACCACTCTAGATGAACTGCTACCACTATAACCACTATGTGAACCCATGCATGGAATTGACCGCTACAAGTATAACCTCTAGGTGAACACACGTAAACCCATATGCGCACCATGCACGACCCACATAGTAAATCAAAGGATTTAAACCTCAAACCTCAATTTGCATATCAAGAATCAAATTACACCCCTAAAAGCATAATTGATTTATTATCTTAAAATATTATATATTTTTAATTGATTTTTAACAATTTTTTAATTTTTTATTATTATATATATATATATATTTTTTTAAAATAATATAAACTTTCAAATTTTTTCCCTATTTATATAAGATAAAACTTAATATAGATTAATATATATTTTAACTAATTTCTAACGTAAAATTTAAAACTATTTTTTAATGCTTATAGGGCTTTGGATTGATGGTGAATGAGTGTATTATAAGTGTAAATAAGAATTGATGGTGAATGAGTGTAGTCTAAAGCGAAGAAACGAAAGAGTAAAAAATGTATCTTCTTAGGGTACTCAAGTACCTCCAAATCATATCGTCTCTACGATGAAGTAAATAAGAATTTTATATGGCCCAAAGATGTGATTTTTATTGAATCTTCCAAGACTGACAATGTTGTTGAATGACAACTTGACCACCTAGAAAGATTCAAGCATACAAATCCTTTTCAAGAATTTGATAATGAGATTCCACATCTTGAAGGGAGGATCCCTGTCTTGGATCAATCTGTGGAATCTCCTTCTAAAGAACTCTCTCCCCCTCATGAAGCTCCATCCACATGTTAAGAAGACACTTTGACTAAAGTGATTGAGAGAATCAAAAGCCTAAATCTTGATTCAACCCCATCTTGTCAACAGAATAGCTTGGGCCATATTAGAAAGGTTATCCAAAATGGCTCACTAAGACACTTGAAAGTGTTCATCCTGATAAGTGTGGAAAGACAAGAACAAGAATTTCTAATAGAAAAAATGGAGGTGATGTAGATGACTCCAATTTGACTGTCGATATGGATGTTTCTTATAATTGTGAATTAAATTTGTCTACTAATTTCGAACCAACTTCGTTCAAAGAAGATTCCTCTCATGATGAATGGAAAGAAGCAATGTAGAAAGAGTATGATGCTCTTATAAAGAATAGAACCTGGAAGTTGGTGGACCCTCCATTTCGAACCAAACTTATTGGCTGGAAATGGGTCTTCAAGAACAAGTATAAAGAAGATGGATCACTTGACAAGCATAAATCAAGGCTCATGGAAAAATGATTTGCACAGAAATAAGAGGTCGATTATGAGGAGACTTTTTCCCCTACAAAAAAATGGGCTACCATCCAAACTCTCTTTTCCTTTCTAGCTCAGAATGGATGTAAAAAATTATTTCTTGTACGAAGATCTAAAAGAAAATGTTTTTATTTCTCAACTAGGAGGATTTATTGTGAAGGGACAAGAGCACAAAGTATGTAAGCTGGTCAAATCCTTGTATGGCCTCAAACAAGCACCCGTGAGCCTAGTATTAGAAATTGACTTAGCATCTTCTGAAACTAAATTTCAAATATTATGATCTCAATGATGCAACTTTATTTGTCAAGAAAGTTGAAAAAATAGTTTTCTATCTTGTGGTGTATGTAGATGCTCTACTGATTATAGGGAACAATGAAAATTAGATTGCATCCATAAAGAAAGAATTGTGGAAAGGTTTTGAGATGACAAATTTGGGATCTGTTCACTTCTATCTAGGTATTGAGGTAACCCAACATTAGAGGTTTTTATTCTTCTCTCAAAAGAAGTACATCAGATATTTGTTGAACAAATTTGGCATGGTTGAATGTAGGCCTTTGTCAACTCCAATGGAACAAAATTTAAAGATCACATCCAAAGAAGGAAATGAATGTGAGCATACAACTAAGTATAGACATCTTATAGGAAGTTTTAACTACCTCACTACTACCCAACCAAGCATTTCATTTGTTGTTGGAAACCTTTCCTGGTTTATGCAAAAACCTTGTGAGGGTCAATGGTATGCTGTAAAACGAGTTCTAAGGTGCCTGAAGGGAACTCAAGACGATGGAATCAAATATAAACAAGTAGATGACTTCAAATTGATTGGATACTTTGATTCAAACTTTGATGGAGATAAGAAAACAAAGTATCTACTTCCAGTTATGTTATGAGTCTTGGATTAGAAGTTGTCTCCAGGAGATCACACAAACAATCAGTTCGAGTAGGTTCCACAATAGAGGTAGAATATGTGGCACTCGTAGAAGAAACCAAGGAGATTGTGTGGTTTAGGAAAATTCTTAAATATTTGCAAGAGAAACAAGAGCATTCTACTCCTCTTGTAATTGATAAGACTTTTACACTAAATTTTTTCAAGAATCCAAAGTTCCATAATTGAACCTAGCACATCAATACAAAGTATCATTTGATTTGACATAATGTTGAGGCGAAGGCTAATCACCTACAATATTGTTCCACAAATGAGTAGATTGTAGACATCTTCACCATAGCACTAGGAAGAGAAAAGATTAAAAGACTCAAAATGGTGCTTGGACTTACAAATATCCCATAAGATAAAGGGGGAATTTTGACACCTATTTCTTGAGGAAAGGGCAAATATTTTGTAAATATGTACATACAAAAAGAGAATATGAAGAGATCTTGGAATATGAATCCCAAGAGTCTCTTCTTATATATATTAAAATTATTCTTAATAAAAATCACAATTCGTGGAGTTACCAAACCTAGACTAAGAAATAACAATTCGTGGAGTTACCAAACCTATCATGACAAGGCTCATTTTAACCACGGAAACATTTTTTTTCAATTTAGCATTCTAAAAGAAATTTATATCTAAAAAAATTGATCTTATTAGATATGTGGTAAAGATAGATCTATAATGTTTAATATTCATCTCTTGCACTAGGAAAAAATAAAAAAAAATTGTTATTGTATTGAAAAACTGAACTAGCATGTCAAAATATGTGATTTTTTTTCAAACATGGTATTGAAAATTTTTATATCTTATTCTACAAATAAATGTTTTATACATTTAAGTATATCTAACAAAAAAAATTAATAAAATAACATAATAATAATATAATAATAAAATAGTTGATTCAACCCTTATTATTATTATTTATGAATGTTGTACCAGCGAAAATATGAATGCCGTCATTAATGCAAATATGTATAAGGATCAGTGAAAGGTTTGGGCAGCAGTAAGCACCCACCTGCTCTAGGCCCCTGATGGTCAGGTTGCGCACCGTCCAAAGTAATTTTATATGTGATGGTTTGCAACTTCGATTACAGGATATTAAATGCCCTACCTGAAAAGTGGCGTGTTGGCCTGGGTTTTGACCTGTACTCTTACATTGAGTATGCGGTCCACAGCTGGTTTTAAATTTAGAAAGCAGAAATGTTGTTCAGACCAAATTAAAACATAAAAGCTGTAATTTTGATTGTGTTGGTATATACTATAAAGTGTTAAATTTTTTCTATGAAACCGATAAAGGCACTGAATCAGAAAATTAGATTGAAGTCTACAGTAAGGCATTCACCTTTAGATGGTGAAAATTGCAGTGTTGCAATGCAATATTTTCTTTAATTTATTAAATGGAATAAGATTTCGTATTTTCGAGGTCATGCCGCTGATAAAAATTGCGGTGTTGCATTGAAATATTTCTTTATTTTATTGAAATCTAATAAGATTTCGTATTTATCAGGACACACTCTTTATAATATGATTAAAAAAATTATGATGTGTGTTATTTAAATTGGAGTTGTCTATAATGTGATTTTTTGGAGATTTTGGTGACGGAATCCGGCGGAAGAAATTGAGGTTAAATCTTGATTTGTTGCAGTTAAAATGGTTTTTAACTGCATATTTAGCTTCAACCCCTGAAAACCCCTGGGACGCTTTGATTGTGTAGAAAATAGCTATCAAACTTGCGATTCCAATAAATTGCTGCCGGATTTTGACCGGAAAAACCCAGTAGAAAGGCTTTCAAAAAGTAGCATTATAGACAACTGTATTTAAATTAGTATCTTGATTGTATATATGGTTTCAGTTTTTTAAAAAACCCAGACGCACTTTTATTGTGCTGGGGTTATCCATCAAACTTGTAATTTTGGATTTTAGAAAAATTAGACAAAAAAATCCATTAGAAAAACTTCGAAATAATCACACTAAAACAAATTTTTTTTTATCCCAAATATAACCATCATGATTTTAAAAATATAACCAAAAAAATGTTTGAATCACAGCAAAGTTATTCTATTCATTCCAGGGAGTTAAATGCACTAAACAGTTTCTACTTTAAGCTTTTACAAATGCCTTAGGCTTGAATGCTTTCAAGAGTTTATACTTGCAATTAAGGTTTTACAAGTTCCCTATGTTCTTAGGCAACGGAGCTGTCTTTATTCAATAAATACATCATAAATAAAAATGTTTTCGATGGAGTGCGAAAAACTATAAGCCATAAATGGAAATCCCCAAGCCTGCTCAGGATCCACATTTTAGTCCAATTCCATCATTCAATGACTCACGTATGTAGCGTTTGTGTGGTTAAATAAATGATCCCTGGCTAACGATATTAGGTTCAAAGTCGTTGGATGAATGGAACCTTAGCCATGGAAACTTCAACTAATCTGTTTGATAATTAAATCCAAGTTAAAACACCCCTCGTCTAGAAATATTTTACTCATTCCTTAAGGAAGTTCATAGTAAATGTGTCTCCAGAAATTATGACGCCTCATGAGGTTATTCAAATTGAGTAATTTTGTTTGCGAAAATGAGGGCTTTATTAAACTGATTAAAACTGTTATGGAATAAACCAAAAACAAGTATCCAATGTCTTATGTAACTGTGTTTCCAATAATCAAGATTCATGATGGATATCGAGATAAGATTATATGCTACAAGTTTTTCTTCTTTTTTTTGGTCTACTAAGAGAATATCCATGATAAGATTTGATTCAAATGACAATTGCCCGTTCACATTGGTTGAATGACGCAAGGTTTAATCACTAACAAATGGACCATTAAGCCAAGGCTAAGAAAGCATTATATTACTTAAGTATATTCAGTGAGTCATACAAAGTGAGTAACTCCATCAAGCATAAGTAAATGTATGTTTTGTTGATATCAAGGATGCATGCTAAATAAAAGGTCCTATGATGGAGGTAGCTAAGGATTGGTGATTGCTTTTTCCTGACTACTCCTAAAGCCATTTATAAGTCTTTTAGAGCCCTCTTTATCTATTACAATTTCATGCATTATTCAAACAAGTATCTACAAAAACATCTAATATTCCTCCTAACGTTTTGTGTCAATATTGTTCTTAACACTTATGTTTAATCAATAGGATCATAAGTAAGAGGCATAAGTAAGAGGCTTTTTATGCATGCAATAAGACTTTACCTCCACAATGTCACATAAATTCCCACAGTAGAACCCATCATTTATCGTTTACTTTTCCATCTCTATCACTATCACCATTACCCTTCCACTAGCCCCCTCTCACCATCTTTCAAATTCTACTATTGAGCAAATTGAGAATATCATCATCTTATGCTGCTTAAACCCCCTACCAAAATAGTAAAATTCTACCTCACATCATCTTTTGAAATTGTCGTCCTCTATTTTCTCACCTACAACTCCAATGAATGTCATGCCAATTAAGATTTGCCAATGGATAGTTCTATGCCTATGAAGTATACAAGCTATGCAATGAATTCATTCTCTTTAATCTACTTCCACTAAGCGAAAGAGCATGTAGTATGTGCGAGTGGTAGGCCAAAATGGGGATGCAAGTATAAAAATTTACTACATACTCTTAATGCTTATTCCTAGGTCGAATGAGTTATGTCTATGCTAGCTACCCCACCCTAATAATGAATTACACAAGAATATACCAAAATATGAATCATGTAATCACATACCCACTATTTTGTTTTGTCGTCTTACAAATCTCAAAAAGAATAACTAGAGGAAAAGAGATAAATTAGCTATAGCGAGAGAAGGGGTAGTTTTGGGGAATAATGAAAGTTTTTTTCACATTATGAAATAAAAATGGAGGGGCTATTGGGGTAGGTGATGAAGACCTTTTTTACTTCTACTTTATCCCTTCTTTATATCATGTAGTAAGCATGAAATACAACTCAAATACCATCATATTTGAACAAGTGAGTCCAATCTGACAAACAAAACATAAGACCTCAAGCACATGTCCCATTTCAAATTTGGAAATCAAGGTAGAGAGGGGAGAGAATGGAGAAGTGAAAAGTGCACTTTGGATTTTAGACACACAAGGATGAGAAACATTGGATCTCATCACCTGAGAAGCTAATTCATGTCTTCTTTTCAACTTGAAAGTGTCAAATGGGTATTACATTGAGAAAGACACAAGAAACTAGAAATAGATGGATAGATACGGTGTATAGGAGAGCATATGACCAATGGCTAAATTTCACTAGGGATGAATGGACACATCAAATCATGTGCTATAATTTAAGTGGTGTTGACCAATGGTGTTACTTCTGTATAAAGTTCCTTTAGATGTAATGGATCCCATAAAAAAAAGTAGATTCTCTAGGTTTAATTCTTCCCTTACGAGTTTAACATGTGTTAGTTGATGCTTTGAGATGTAATATAGATAATAAAATAGGAAAATCATAAGGCTCCTACTCACCATCACTTCCCTTGTTCAAATCTATTGTTGATTCTTCAAGGATTCACTTTTATTTTGATATTTTCCTAGAGCACCCATTGGCAGTCATGTAAGGTATGGTCCACCTCCCTCCCTCTCTTTACTCTCCATCCCCATCTCATAGGTTGAGTACATTTTAGTGATGAAAATTTTAAAGATTTGAAAACTTTAAGATTATTTATTTCCTTATCCATTGCTCTTAAAATTATCTTTTCCCATTATTCCTTAATTACCTAGTTAGAGAGTCAAGACATTGCTCATTTCAAGGATTGAAGTCACTCTCTCAAAATAGAGAATTATTGAGGCTTTTATTAATCCAATATAGATATATACATGTCCCCTAACTTAAAATTTGTGCCCGTGGTGTTTTTTTTCTCCTTATTATCTCCATAGTGGGTATTTAGACACCATTCATTTATTCATCATTACAACAAGAAACATACATTTAAAAAATGAAAAAGGTTGATTGAAAAGAGAATATAAAGAGTACATAAATTGTGGATAAGTAAAGTCATGGTTCATTATTTATTTTTTCTCCTCAAAATTGAGATATACTTACCCTTAGCTTAAATTGAGATATACTTACCCTTAGCTTAAAGAGAATGGGTTACTTGATCGAAATATTAGTTGGAGGGGTGACCTAAGAAAATGTGTTTTCAAAGAAAGGAATTGAAGTGTTATATATCTCTATCTAAAGTAGTGATAAGAAATTAACTACAATTATATAAAAGACCATTGGTTGTCATTACCTTAGACCTATCTATAATAAATTGGAGAGAGATCATAAATAGAAGAGTATAAGAAATAAATTAGAAGGAACAGTAATCACTAGCTTTGTACTTCTCTCTAGCCTTAGTTATTAAAAAAATATGCATATCTCCTTTACAAAAGAAAAATAGATCATTATATGCTAATAGTGCATCATGAAAGAAAAATAGATCATTATATGCTAATAGTGCATCATGAAATCTTTGATATAAAGTAGAGATAATTTTTAAAATTATCTTTTCATTCTTCAATGAATGGATCCATCTATTGGTTATAAGTAAGCAAGGTATGCCTACCTTATTATGACCATGTGGGCTAACGAAAACGAAAAAGCATATAAGAGAGAAGTGAAATGAGAGGGAATATAGGGGGTAGTGAATTGAATAGGTTGGGTGTTTTTATACATATTTTGAGTAGGAAAATTCGCTAGGCCAAGGAAAGAGAAAGAGTAGGGTGCGCAAGTTGGTCCAAGAATGAATAGCTTGGTATTGTTAAAGGCGCGCACACACACACATATATATATGATCCAAGTGGATATTGATGGCCACTTGCCAAGTCCACTTGGACCCCCAACATTGTTTCTTTCATCTTTTCAGTTTCCTTAATTGTAGCACAATTTACTATTTTTAGCATTTTTTCAGGTCCTGAACTTTCGGAGCTATTTTGAGGCCCTAAACTATTTTTTTGGGAAAACGGGGAGCAACATGGGTCCATAGACAAATATCTATCTTCCCAAAGTTGTAGTTCTCAGATAGATCTTTCTAACGAGATATTGTGTGTGTCAAACAAAGATTGTATGTCAAAGTTACGACCCTGGGAAGTTGATGTACAATTTCCCCAAATTGGGCCCACAATTTGGTGTTTCATCTTCTAGGGTTAGATTTTTGGATGTGTAGGGTTTTCCATTGTTTCTCAACAATAAATAGGCCTTTGAGCCTCATTTCAACACAATTCAGAGGCATGTAGCCACCACATCTCTTCTTGGAGATAATCTGCCATCACCCTAGCTGGTTTATTTCCATTTTTGTATGTAAGCATATTTCAGTATTTTACAGTAATGAAATAAAGTATTATTTCTGCTGCATCTCTTTATTTATGGTTATCTCTGTAATTTGTTGTGTTCCTGTTTAAATCTGCATCTGTGGTATTAGAGCGGTCTATTTTTTCTCTGTTTTTCTTTGCATGTCCCCAATGGGGTCAGGATATAAGGAGTTAGGGCTTGAATTGGTTGAACCTTTGCAAGACCAGCCTCGCAAATCCCAATGGCCTCCCAAGGCGGATGAAAAGAAAGACGAGGGGGCAGGAGATCCTATCAAAATATTGCTCGAAGAAGCCCTCGAGTGGCAAAGGAATGCGATGATGGACAACTTTGCCCATATCCTTCAGCAGCTACCCAAAGGCGACGCACCAGCTTCCAACAAATACTCTGGAAATGTCACGCCCTTTAAGGTACAAGTTAATTTTTAAATCCCCATCTTCAAGGGTCAAATAGACGCAGATGCCGTAGATAAATGGTTAAATCTGCTAGAAGGGTATTTTTCTGTTCATGATTTTTCAAGTCGGGAAAATATTATTTTCGCTCTTCTCAAAGCAATGTTGTCACAATGGTCGAAAACAGTGCATGGAATCTTGTTGTAGCTCCTTACCATTTTGGAGTTGCATATGCATATTCTACATGGAAGGAATTAGTGCCAGTGGTCAAGATAACAAGACCCATGCCGGTTCAACTCAATATCCACATCCAATAAATGTTCCCACCATGTGATTCCCATTTTGGATTTTAATAATATATCTAATTTACATGCCCATAAATTTCCATGTGGTTTACAGTAACTATCAAAACATTATTGGTCTTCTTGCAATGTGAAATTTAGCATGACAAAGTAATTATTTGGGAGATCTCTAATCCACATGTAATGTTAGTCTATGCATATCCACTTAAACATATATATTATTGACAATCATTATATTTGCATATAATACAAACCATAATGGTGCAAATCATAATGGTGATAGTAGCAGTAGTATGAACAGAAACATCTTTATCATGGAATTTTTAATTTATTAATAGATTTTGTTACAATATCGTGGTTTATCAATATCACATGTCCAAAAAAAATCATAAATCATTTCATGTGACACTTGTTATATGACATTTTTTTAATTAATGCACTTAATTAAAGGGTAAAAAAAGGTATAATTGTCTTGAAAATAAATTTTATCTTTAGTTTTGTGTATACCACATATCCTAAATTATTCTATGGAGATTAAATCCCTACCATTCATTTAATAGTTATTGATAATTAAATTAACATTTTGGAAGTTATTTAAAAATAGATATTCATGTTAGCATAATTCAAACTGGAGTCTAATTAGTACATATTTTGGCTTTTTTTAAAGTATTTTGTCCTTCAATTTTGTCTAAAATTTAATAACTATTTTCTAAAATATAAAATTTGAGTTTTTCATATACGAAATTTGAATAATTTTAAACTTTTTAAGATTTTAATCTATTTTTGCATTCAAAACTCATTTAAAAAAATAATAAATTACAATCTTTTCCAAATTTATATGATCAAATTTCAAAAATAATTAAACATTTAATAATTAAATAATAAAACTAAACATTTTATATATCAATATAATTTATAAATCTATTATTTTATATTTTTATTTTTGATTTAAATATAAACAATGTAATGTTTTAATATTATTTAAATTAAATTTTTAATAATTTTTAATTTAAAAATATATTTAAATAAATAAATGAATAAAAATTCAAAAAAGCTCTCATCATTTTTAATTTTTAAATACAAAATATTAAATTTAACAAATTTCTATAATTAATTATTTCATAATAATTTGAGCATGTCCCGTGCCTTCCATAATAATCCCTTTTCCGAATGAATAATAATCCTCGATCCACATTTGACACAATAAATGGATAGCTTTTTCCAAAGAACAATCAATTTATTGGCGGAATAGATTTTCTTCTTTGGTAATTTACTGAAATCTAATATTAAGTGACGTTTAGTGATAAAAATAAATCATGATCTTCAACTATAATAAAAAATTAGTGATTATTTTGGTAATAAATTTATATAATTTAGGAAATTAGGTCATAAATTAATGGAATTTTTTTTTTACAGCTCACTCCTTAAAACATTTATTTTATAATATACATGATACTATTAAGACTAATTTTTTTATTTATTTATATATATATAGATAGATACGTAATAATATCTTACGATATTCCTGATGGGGTGACGGATCGATAAATAGACGATGGATTGATAGATAGACGGGCGGATAGGTCGGCGTACAATGCACCCACGCACTCAAAGCTAAATGTTTAAGTTTTATTATGGTGGCACGCACAGGTGTTAATGTCTGGTATGCACGCTTTCCGTTCGCGGAAGTCAGTATTATAAACCCTATTTCCCTTGAGGTTCCGCATAGTGAATTGCAATGAGCGATGAAGGTTTGGTGTATTGTGTATTGGAGGGTCGAGATCTGGAGCCCCCAGCAACATGCATGGCATTGGGTTCGAGAGGGGGAGGAGGAATGGTTTGAGTTGGCCTACGATGTGCCTCCTCTCTGGGGTGGCCTGTGGGATCCTGGTATGTTTTTGAGAGCCGTCTGTTGGGTTGTGTTATATTCTTTCTACATAGTTAACAAGGGGTTTGAGGGGTACCCGTACCTGTAACCTATGGTTTTGTGCATGATTTTCGCACATGTTTTTTGGATGCGATGGTTTTCGGTCCATGGTTTTGGACGCGATGGTTTTTCGGTCCATGGTATTGGATGCTTCGGCATATATAAATATGTATTGTAACATTGA
>APFE031580608.1:5359-32259 GCA_000404065.3 Pinus taeda
CGTACCACAAATCAAGCATTATGCTTTGGTGGTTCAAACATTTCTCTACAGGGATATGTTGATGAAAATATGGAAAGTGACAGAGGTAACAGGAGGAGCACTACAGGATATGTATTTACTGTAGCTGGAACAGCTGTTAGTTGGGTTTCAAAAATCCAAAGTTTTGTTGCACTTTCAACAACAGAAGCAGAGTATGTTGCTACTATAGAGGCTAGTAAATAAATGATTTGGTTACAAAGGATTATGGGTGAATTGGGTACGAAGCATGATATGGGCACATTATACAGTGATAGCCAAAGTGTCATTCATCTTGCAAAGAACTCAACATTTCATTCAAGTACTAAACACATACAGCTCAAGTACCATTTCATACGATCAGTGTTGGAAGATGGAGAGTTGAAGCTGGAAAAGATACACACTAGCCAGTGTCCTGCAGATATGCAAACAAAAGTTGTAACCAGGGAGAAACTGAGAACATGCTCAGTTTCTATTGGTCTTCAAGGATGACGATGAAGATGAGAAACAACCAGGTCCAAAGAGGAGTCATTTTCGAGCAAATGAAGCAACGGTGGAGTTGCTACAATCATTCTCCAAGTGGGAGATTGTTGGGTGTGGAGCATGATTATTTAGAGGTCTTTGTTTTAGCTGGGTGTATACCCAGGAAGATTGTACACCCCTCCATGTAGGGGGAACTTGTGCCCCCCGCGGTGGTTCATGGGGGCCAATCCCCCCTGGCTGGGGGGTCCAGGGGCCAGCGGCTCCCCGGCGGGGGTTTCGAGGGCAACACCCCCGAAGCTAAAAACATATGTAAAACTGCCTTGTAAAAGTATATTAATTTCTAGTCAATCTGGGTCGTTCATTAGGCAGATGATCTGGAGGTAGAACTTATATTTAGTTTAGGGTTTTTTCCCTAGAATGCAACCCCTCTCTTGGAATGAGGGCATTGTATTGAGATTGTGTAATAGATGTGTATTCTCTGAGCGAGAAAGAGAAAGGTGAGACTGTGAAAGAAAACAGGGGATATTACAATAGATCTGTTGTAGGTTGTATCTCTTCATTTTTGCTGGATAATAGAAAGGAACGACTGGTTGTTTGGGGTGGATGTAGCCCACACTGAATGAACCACGTATATCTGTGTCTCCCAGGTTTTATGTGTTTTCTTTGTTTATGCTGAGCATTGCAAACCTTGGTTAGCGCATTTTCGAGTACTTTATTGAACGCTTCCACCATCCCATTAGACTGCGGGTGATAAAGCATGCTCTTATGGTGATATACCTGAAATTCCTCTGTTAGCACATTGATCGTCTCATTCAGAAAGTGCGTACCACGATCACTCATCAATATCTTTGGACAACCAAATCACATTAGTACATGCTCAAAGAGGAACTTTGCGGTAGTGTTATAGAAATTTTTGGGCACTTCAACCCCAATCATAAATGTCCATAAACTGAGGGCTCCTAAGTCCCTAAAAGTGTTGCTTGACTGCCTAAAGGAACAAGGTCAGTTGATTACATCATCTCCCAGAATTTCTCCACTAAAAACTGCTCAGAAATGGTCAAAATTGGACCATACTGAATACCCAGTGAAGAGGGTGTGATGCATATCACCTTCCGAGTGTAAAGGGTGTGATGCATACTGAATGGCCCCTCTGTAGGGTGCAATGGTCGAGAATGGACAAATGGCAGGGACAAATTGCGATGTGGAAGATCATGGAATCTTCCAGAAGCTTCCCCTCTGACACTTGCCTCTCTATTTTCGACCAGGGTTGAGTAAGAGATCATCATTATCCAAGTGGAATCAGGAACTATCAGAGATAGGACACTAATCAAGACCCTAGAAGATGACTCACCCCCCTAAAATCATCTATATATGGATCCCTCATCATAGAGATCGAGAGGCAGGAATCTTGTATCTTGTAGAGAAGTGTTGTTGGTTTTCTGGTGTAACTTCATAGTGTTGGGTGATCTAAGATTTACTTGAGGTGAAGAAGGGCTTTCTTGCTGGAGGATGATGCTGGGTCAGAACATATGGTTGTAATCCTCTTGCTACTTTTGATCTTAATAAAGCTATTCAAGTTTTCCTCCATATTTTTGTATGTTTGCTTATATATGCATTTGTACGGTTAACACATATCTCGTCCTATGTTATTTATGAATATAGATCTTTGTTCTTCAATAGTAGTATGTTGCTATGATTCCATAGGTGCTCTTTGAACCTGGGCAGATGAAGAAGAAGCAGCAAAGCTCTATCAGGAAGGAGAAGATTCAAACAAGTAAATCAAGTGCAAGACTAAGGTTGGTCTCCTTTGTTCCACTCTTATATATTTTCATAAAGGAAAATGAAAGTAGACTTTAATTGCTTGTTTCTAAGATAGCTACCAGTCTTAGTGGGAATAGCAGCTCTGAGTGGAAACTATTCCCGGTAACAAAATGGTGACTCCACTGGGGAACGACTAGATTGTTTGTTAGCCTATCTTTGTTTCTTTTATAAACTTACAGACGGAGCCTGAAGCCAAGCTAGCTAGCCTTCGAACTACATTTGTTATACAAATGCAAAGTAGATCAATGCTCCTTCAGTCTATCTCCGGGTTTTGTTTATGAATTAAATAATCGATCTGCAAACATTCTATTTTCCCTAAGTGGCGGCCCTAGTAACCTCCTTAGATCAACCCCTGTGATTTACATATACTGAACATCACTTACTCGGCCTAAATCCCTGAACTAAATTGAAAATTGTGAGTAAAAGTTCATTTAAATTCTCACATTGGTACCATCGCACCCTACCTTCAAGGCAGTCTGTATGCATCACACTTCCCGAGTGCAGTAGGTGTGTTGCATACTGAATTCACTGTGTGATAGGTGCGATGGTCAGGGAAGGTTAACTTTACCTTCATACTTTGGTTTTTTCCTCACTATTTTCAGTCCTATTCAGGAGTTTTGTTGTCTGTGGTCAGCGTATCTCTGTGAAATCCCCCTTCTCTTAAATCATTCTGCCTCTATTGTGCAAAGAACTGTAAGTGTTTTTATGTATTGTGCGCCATTTTCAGTTCTCTTTTGCAAAGAAGTAGCATAGTCGAACTGTCGTTTCTAAATCTGAAAGTGTCATAGCTGTCGTTTTCAGTTATAGAAGAGAATCCCATTGTTCTTGATAGCCGATTATACAATTACTCTTGTATATGATTTGGATTAGTAGTTTTTAAAGTGTCGAAAAGCAATTTTCATTTCGAAATCGCGAAGTGTCTCTCTTACCTTCACTTCATTTTGAAAAGAAATTTGCTGAGTATTGTCGCTTTGAAAATAATTCAAATTTGCACATAGCTTTCTTATCATCATTCATACATTAAGAAGGATGAAAACAAATACATTCATGTGCATTTGCATTTAGACTGCTTGGTTTGATTTAGGATAGTGCATTTAGCGTGTGCTCTGTACTCTTTGTTGAAAGATTCTTAACTTTATTTCCTTAGTAGCTAAGATTTTCATTGCCAAAAGAAGATTAAATGTTTGTTTATAATCTTAGATTGCATTTTAGGAATTATATACACATCACGTGGTGAACCTGAAAGGAAAATTTCTAAGCAAGATCAACTTAAAATAAATTTAATGAATCTAACAACGGTTTGGAACCTAATGCACAACATCTAGAGGTCTAGGCTAGAGACGTATTCCGGCGTCATAAAACCTAGTAACTATTGTTTTCATTATTGGTTGGGTGATTCCTCCACTCTGAGACGGCAAGTGCCAGTATGGACTTGTGCTCCCACGTACCATCGAGTATATATTGGGAGACCATAATAGGCTACATACTTTGTCCATATGAAACCGTGTCTGTCGCCCTATCGATTGCAATGCACTGAACACAGCATTTGGGAAGATTCACTGTTGTACCGTAAAAAGTATTCTGCAGTTTTTTGATTGGTTTGGTATTCCCCTCTGCCTAGATCTCCAGAGTAGTCCATTTTTCTCCTTTTTAGACTCCTTAAAAGAAAAGGTCCTCTGAGCACTTGTCACTTCAGGCTCACTAAAAATCGAAGGCGACTAGAGTCATCTTTTGTTTTTTCTCGATTCTTTAAAATTGAGAAAACAATTTGTGTCAAAGTGTCTAAAATTTATTTTAATCAGAATAACACCACAAATTCCCTCATTGGTCTTTAGGTTGAGAAAAATGGAGTCTACCAACCAAGGATTTCGCCTTGGAGGAAATCCTAGTCCCTTCTCCTCTTGGGGAGATGTTGGTGCACCCCATATGGCCACATTGTCACTTCCAGGGTTGATGATTGGTTTGCCTCTCTGGCTCTTCTCTACTTTTGTCGTTTAGAATACCGTAATTCCTGAATAGTCAAGTCAACAACTAGATAATACTAGAGTTTCCCACCAGCCTTCTACTTCGTCTGATTCCCCCTCTCCTCCTTCCTCTTCGCTTGATAAAGCTGGTAAAGCTAAAAATCAAGTAATCGATAAGAAGAAGAAGCAGAAAGAGAAAAAGGAAAAGAAGAAAAAGGAACCAAAATCGAAAGGGGGCAAGAAAGCATCATCTAGCGGAAATCCTCACAATGCACCATCTAAACCTAAATCTCCTTGTGTCATTTGCAATGGAGACCACTATCATTGAGATTGTCCCTGCATCCCTTGGATCTTAAGGGACTGGACTCCTCGTTTTCACAATCTGGTGTTGTCAACCTCTGATGATCATGTTGAATGCACACCATCAACTAGTGAAAGTGAAGTATCTGGACAGAAAAGGAATCCTAGATTTCCTTGTAAATTGTGTGAAGGCAATCACGATGTCCACCGCTGTCCCTTCCTTGACGAAGCTAAAATAGTTTTGGATGACCGTCCTTCTTCACCGCTACGGCTCCCTCCTGGATATTAAAAACTCTTGCCAAGTCCACCCCTGGTTGAAAATCTGGCTGGCCCTCCACTGTGGTCCGCTGAAGCATCTATCATTGAAAATAAATCCTCTGAATCCATACCAAACGAAATTCAAAAGGTCGAGACAACAGTTGACCCAGTCTTTCCTTTAGAGTGTTCATCTTCGAATGATACTGTCACTGAAGAGAAAGAGAATGACACCATTCAAATTCTTCTCATAAAAATAGACTCCTATGAACTTGGGGGTAGTCCACCCATTCCTTTATCGCAGGAAGGAAGTTCATCAGAGTCATACCTGGCGGTCTATTCGGCCCCACTACCAAGCGACCTAGTTGTTTCCTTCGACTGGAATCTACTAGGTAGACCCCGTATACTAGCTAGTGTACCATTTCGAATCATTGTACAGACTTACAGAATTGTCATGGCTGGCACCATCATCGATGAAGGGGCTTCTGTGAGTATCCTTTCCTCAACTTCTTGGAAAGCACTTGGTTCGCCATCGCTTTTGCCTGAAATGAGAAATCTAACAGGCTTTGACAAAGGAACCAGTCGACCATTAGGGATCCTTCCAAATGTGCCCATTAGTTTGAGAAGGAAAACCGTTCACATGAACGTGATGGTAGTTCAAGGACCCTTGGATTATAATATACTCCTTGGACGCGACTATATTTATTGCATGGGAGCCGTCGTCTCCTCACTCTTTAGAATAATGTGTTTTCCGGATGAAGGCACAATGGTCAAGCTCGTAGACCAAATGTCATTCTGTGGTTCACACATCGAAAATAGTGAAATTCCATCCCTAAATGGTCTTTTCGTGCAAGGAATGTCTCATCGATCTCCAGTCCGTCCACCTGATGAGTGCGAGTGATTCAGGAGGATGTGACTGAAACCCAGGGGGCATGCACCCTTGTCTGTTTCGGCTGGAAAACCTTGGGTATAGAGTAGGTTTCTGTGGGGGATATATGACTAGTCTGACACACCCGTCCTCATAGGAAAATGGGATTAGGTTGGAATAAGATACCTTCGTTAAAGTTATGTGAGTAAAATCATCTCCACCACTCACCTTTGTCTATTTCGGTAGATATTGCCAAGGAAGCATTTTATCTGCTATGCGGATGGAACTTTCATGGGAACCTGGGAATTTTTCACTATACCTGGGGGCATGCAAACCTTTCCGCATGCAAGCAAAGAATGACCATTTATTTTTTAAATTTGTAGGACCTCTAACCCTTTAAACCCGTAAGGCTGGTCATTTCCTAGCTTGCATAAAGAAAGGATCCGGAGCAAAGCTTCCAAAAGGTGCAAGCCCCTTAAAAATGGCCTCTTGAATGAGACATCCTTATTATACGACTGGCGAGCAGTGTTACCATAGGGCTTAAGTTCGTTTAAAAATAAACCCACCACAAGCAGTTTTAGTGCAAAGTTTAAGCTCATTAAAAAATAAACATAAGTCATGAGCAAATGTCTCCCGCAAAGTTTAAGCTCATTAAAAAATGAACGGGTAAATAACCACTGTGAATGCCTTATTGCCACATTTTGAGCCTTGGTCGTGTTCTCATCATCACCTCCACTCTGTTTTTAGTCGATCATTCACCTCCATATGATTGTTTACCCTTTCGAGGAACATCTGTGAAGAGTGATTCTATTAACCATCCTTGTGACACTGCCGTGATTGGAAAATTCCAAACCTTACCTAGAATCAGTTACTACCAAAAATCGTCACTCGTTCCTCGAAAACGGGTCTCCTTTAAGCTCTTTTCAACTGACTCATAAAATATGAAAAGATTGTTGAGTGATTAGCCTCTCCAGCTCGTTAAAATCATCGAAAGTGCTATCCCTCCTCTATATTTTAATATTTTTGGACCTGAGGGATTATTACACAAAAAGATCGAGCGCTTGTCTTATTTGGGTCGTTAAACTCTCGAAAATTCATCCCTTTCACATTATTTTACGCTTTTTCAGACTTAAGGGATTACATGACGAAAAGGAATCTTTGGAGTCTCCTTTCCATCCCTTTCAGACTCACTAAAATTGAAAAGGACCGAGTTATCTTTGTCGTTAAAATCGTTAAAACCGAATAGAGACAAAATCATCCAAATGGATGAGAACGAGTTTCACTGTCACTAGGCTTGCTAAAATATAGCGATAGGTTCGCCCGAACGACAAATTATAGAACAAGCATATGTTATCCTCCTCAAGCTTGACAAAAATAAAGAGGTATTGTTCAGCAATGACTGGGGAAAATTGGGAAGAAAACTTGAAAAAGCTTTATTGGTAGCAAGTCACTCTTGAACATGACACTTCCCTTCTGCATCTAAGCGAGGTTGGGTTGTTCCGTTCATTGATCATCACCGTTGGTTTGTCACACCATCCATCTTTGGGGTTAACGCTACCAATCCATCGTCAGTGTCGCTGATATGTTCAAGAGAAGTCATTCAGACAATTCACCTATGTCTCACCCATTACAATACATTCATGCTCCATTCTTTCATGACCGCCACCCTGAACCCTGTATCATCAGATCATTTTCACCTCCAAAATAATTTTCTTTGTTCCCTGTCATAGATGTGGGATTCATTAAGGCCCTCCTACGATGGGTCACTTCTTGTCGACGTCAGCTCATTATCTAAGAGGTTGACCTAGGGGCAACCCTTTGAGTACTTTGAAGCTTGCATGCCTCAATGGCAAGTTTCTCACTTTCGGCGACAGGTTTACATTAATGGCCTTCGACCGAGAGATTTTTCATGGTGTTCGACGCCAAGTCTTTTTTCAAACCACGTGAATTGTACTATAGTACATTGAGGGTCATTTTCATTATTGGTGATTCCTCTCACACCTGTTAACAGCGTACATCATTGGCTGGGAATCAGGCAATGTCTTTCCATGTTCGACTCCAGAAATTTTTTTCACATGGATCAACTTGTACTATGAATGAACATTGAACATGTTTTGAAGACCCCGGATCTAGTTTCATCCATCTGGGCTGCGATATATTCAGGAATATAAAGACATCAAATGTAAAACATTTCCGAACAGATGATCATCCAAATCAAAGGATGATGAGTCTGAATCATTAGTCTGCCACACAGACGATTGTCTGTCCTATGTACATAAAAATGAATCTATAAAGATAAGCATGGGAATTCTTGCCTCAGCTAGATCATGAAAAAATGTTGTCAACATAATTTATTATATTGTATCTTATTACAGGTCGCCTCCCAGCTCGAAAAAACTTCGGATCCTCATGGTAAAGCATTTCACCCGACATCAAAAGATTAACGACCTCATGCTTTAGGGGGCAAATGTTATAGACATTTTTGGGCACTTCAACCCCAATCATAAATGTCCATAAACTGAGGGCTCCTAAGTCCCTAAAAGTGTTGCTTCACTACCTAAAGGAACAAGGTCAGCTGATTACCTCATCTCCCAGAAGTTCTCCACTAAAAACTGCTCAGAAATGGTCAAAACTGGACCATATTGAATACCCAGTGCAGAGGGTGCGATGCATATCACCTTCCCAATGTAAATGGTGCAATTCATACTGAATGGCCCCTCTGTAGGGTGTGATCGTCAGGAATGGAAAAATGGCAGGGACAAATTGTGAGGTGGAAGATCATGGAATCTTCCAGAAGTTTCCCCTCTAACACTTGCCTCTCTATTTTCGACCAGGGATGAGTAAGAGATCATCATTCTCCAAGTGGAATCAGGAACTCTCAGAGAGAAGACACTAATAAAGACCCTAGAAGATGACTCACCCCCCTATAATCATCTATATATGGATCCCTCATCACAGAGATCCAGAGGATGGAATCTTGTATCTTGTAGAGAAGTGTTGTTGGTTTTCTGGTGTAACTTCATAGTGTTGAGTGATCTAATCTTTACTTGAGATGAAGAAGGGCTTTCTTGCAGGAGGATGATGCTGGGTCAGAACATATGGCTATAATCCTCTTGCTACTTTTGATCTTAATAAAGCTATTCAAGTTTTAATCCATATTCTTGTATGTTTGCTTATATATGCATTTGTATGGTTAGCACATATTTGGTCCTGTGTTATTTATGAATATAGATCTTTTTTCTTCAATAGTAGTATGTTGCTGTGATTCCACAGGTGCTCTTTGAAGCTGGGCAGAAGAAGAAGAAGCAGCAAAGCTCTATTAGGAAGGAGAGGAATCAAACAAGGAAATCAAGCACAAGACTAAGGTTGGTCTCCTTTGTTCCACTCTTATCTATTTTCATAAAGGAAAACGAAAGTAGACTTTACTTGTTTGTTTCTAAGATAGCTACCATTCTTAGTGCGAATAGCAGCTCTGAGTGGACACTATTCCCAGTAACAGGTAGTCATGCGTGTGAAATCCTTTAGAGGTTGTACCTCCATCCAACTAGTCAAATACTGCGTCGCGGTGATAATGTACCTTGCTCCCATCTTTCCTTGTGGCTGAATGGGTCCCACAAAATCTATCACCCACTTCTCAAAGACTTGCAACGTCATCTATGGATTGAAAGACATCTCAACCCTCTACAATGGTCTGACAATCCTTTGACATACATCACATGCCTTGAAAATTTCTTTTGAGTCCTGATGGAGGGTTGGCCACCAAAACCCTACACGTAGAATATTTTGTGTGGTTGCTCTCCCTACATAATGCCCTCTCGTGGTGCCCCCATGAGTGTCTTCGAGGATGCTGCTTCTTTCAAAATTAGGTACATATCATCACAATATCTCATCAGACCCCATTTTGTATAGATTCCCAACAATGACAGAGGAATTTGCCTCGCACACCACTAATTCCTTCTCTTTCTAGACAATGTACGCTTCCGGGGCAGTTCCTATTGATAGGAAGTGTATTATATCCTCAAAATTACCATCCATGACGCACACTACAAATAGTTTTGTGTCAGGTAATACTTCTTCAAAATTAGTGGGTTCCTCCCCTGTTTTGTTGTGTGACAGATGGTATTGTCCTGCGTTCAGTCATCCAGGCTTCACAATAACTTAAAAATCATAATCCTAGAACAATGAGAGCCACCTGCAGATTCACTGCCGCAACATAGGCTTATTGACGAGGTACTTCAGTGTCAAATGATCTATGTACACCTTAAATGGCCTGCCAACAAGTAATGTCTAAACTTCTGAAGCGCATACACCATGGCTAACCTTTTGCGCTCAGTGGTGGAGTAGTTCTTCTCTGCTTTGGATAATCGTCTGCTTGCGAATGCTATAGGATGGTCCAAGTCTTCTCCACCAGCCTATGTGAGTACTACTCCTAGCACTATACATGATGCGTCAACATGTACATGAAACTCCTTCTTCCAATACAAGAAGACTATGATCGGCACAACAACCATCTTTTCTTTTAGTACATCCAAGCTCTTCTTACAATCTTCATTCCAGTAGAACGTGACATCCTTCTTTGAAAATTTCTCCATAGGCGCGGTGATTTTGGCATAGCCTTTGATAAAATTTTTGTAATATCCTATATGTCCTACGGTGGCGCACAACTGTTTCACACTCCTTGGCACTTCCAAGTTCAATATCATCGTGATGTTCACGGGGTCTACCATTAGTCCCTATCTGCAAACCACATGACCTGACAAGGTCCAACGAGAACACAAAATAGACACTTCTTTAGGTGTAGCGTGATCTTGTATCTTCGACAAGTGTCCAACATCAAGCAAAAGCTTGCTACATGGTGTTTTACCAGCCCAAACACAGTCTAGTCATCACATTATACCTCTAGGAACTTATGAATAAATTCCTTAAATGCAGCAACAATTACACACTAGAAGATCACAGCTGCATTATTCAATCCAAATGACATTACAGTGTACTGAAAACAATCCCACTCAGTCGCTAAGGTTCCCTTACTCCTATCCTCCAGCGTGATTTTGATCTAGTGGTACCTCGAGAACCCATCAATGAAGGAATATGCTTCCTGGACACCTAAATTGTCCAACACTTCATTAGTGAATGGAGTTGGGAAAGGATCATGTAGGCAAGCATCATTAAGCTTTATGAGATCCACTCATATCCTTATTTCATCCTTCTACTTCTTCTCTTATATCACCATTGAGATTACCCAGTCAAATTCTTCCACAAGTTCAGTGATGCCTACCACGAGCATCTTGTCTTGCTCTTTGCAAACCTTCTCCCTATAGTTTGGATTGAGATGGTGAGGGCTTTTCTTAATCGGCTTCACATCGGGCTTTAACATTATATTCATAACACTTAGGTCCCTAATTATCCCTTTTAGATCCATTAAACTTGGTAGGGAATAAATCCTAGTATTCATGGAGCAATTCAGTGACCTTATCCACCGTCACGCCATCCCAGTAATCTCCACTCTTCGCAAATTTGGGTTCTGCGTCAGTACCAATGTTTACTTGTTTCGTTTTCAATGGCACAATTATATCAAGATTCTCAACCTGTGGTCCTTCAACCTCGTGGTGATCTTCTGTTTCAGGGATGTTAATCTTTTTTGGATCCTCATCCTCTTCTTCAGTAGTTATGTTATAACATTCTAGCATGTGACTCAGCTCATTAGCCCATCCACACTGAATCAGGTCTAAAGGATTCTGCGATATCCTAAAGATCGGTGTTCTCACCTCTTTTAGTGCTTCATCAATACTGTAAAATCTGTCTTCAAAACTAAATTCATCATGAATCCTTCACGTAGAATATCTGATTCAATTGTCCCATGGTGGAGTTCTGTTTCTACATACAAATTCATCAAGACAACATCCAAGGTGTGACTGAACAAGTGCACCCATTCAGGTTGGGGCTTCTCTCCATAAGCATGAGCCCATTTGGCCAAGTGTGCGCGTGGATCATCCTGTCCATCATACTTGTCTTTTATTCACATCTTCGGCTTCCCAAAGCAAGTTCTCATCATTTTCCTACATTGGTGCCAATCGTCAAAGCTTCCCTTGTGCGCACCCCACCACCTTGCAGGCATAGCATGTAGTGCCCAGTCTAATGCCTGGAAGCACTAATTTTTTGGTACCTCCCTCTCAAATGCATCCAGAAAGATATCTACCTCATTCAGGCCATCATAAGTAGGTAGATTTATTACCTCAGAGGACACATAGCATAGCGACCGGGTCATCATGTCACAACTCAGTGTAGTTACTTCATGTAACCGATTATACTAGCACTCTAATTCTTCATCAAAGTTCGAGGTGAAAGAACTCTCACAATCCCATGTACTTTGTCCATCTGTGGTGGGATTCACCCAATCTTGGTCTTGCACTATTATCTTATAGATACAATCCAAATCGTCATCACTCTGATAATCGCGAACGATTTAGTATAGCGCGATCCTTCACTAGGATCTAGGGGTACTATTATGTGCAGTGATTTCTTCTTAAAGATCATATTTCACTTCTTTAGGTTGATTACCCCCTTCATATCAGTAGCCCAGTCAATTCCGAGGAGCACGGGATAGGTATCATTGTCATCCACTATCTCTATTACTTCAAAATCAGCTAGTATGCCCACACCTTCAATATCCATAGTCATCCCTATTAGCCACCCCATGGGGATGATCTTCTACTGATTTTCCATTCTTAGGTGAATCAGAGACCATTGTAGCACAACGTCTCCCCATCTATTCCCCAGTCTGCTTTGGTAGGATGTTCACATCTAACTCGAGGTTTAAAATAACCTGATCCATTTCATACTCTCCTATCTACACAGTCAGTCTCATCTCACATCTTGTCCTTGTTTTATGCTTACCAAGCTTTCATACAATGTGTGGCTCAGCTACAGTGTTTCTGGAACATCTATTTATGAGCTCCTGCAACCCCTTCATAGCCTTACTATCACGCAATAACGTCATACAAGTCTCCAGGAAGGTTGTGAGCATAGAAGGGTCCATCTCTTGATTAGGATTATCCTTTCTCCCTGAGGTGGAGGCCTCAACGAAGCTCTTCTTAGCTTCCATGAAGGTTTTAGGTGTGCACTCCAGATCAAACTTAGCCTCCTTTATCGGAGCTTTTTGAACCCATGTACTATCTTCTAGTTTTTTCCCCTTGTCATCTCTTGTTGCGATTCCACTTTGGAGCACTATGTTCACATTTGGATCCTCTTCACGCGGCTCAGACCTCATCATTTGCAGGTTCTGATTAGGCTATGGTGGTATCACCCCTTTTTCATGTATCCTTGCTATAAGTGTAGGACAATCTTCCATTTCATGACCCAACAAAGTGTAATACTCACATGACAGACATGTTGAGTTAGTGCATTTGCGGGCATAGTGTCATTGTCCTCCGCAATTATAGCAGATCAACTATCCTCGACCTCTGCCAGTTCCTCCTCCACCTCGGCTTCATCCGCGCCCCTAAAATCCTATTTGTGCCATCCTTGCACTCTGGTCAATGTAGGTTTTAACCCCGTATAGGAATTACCTGCATATGAATTCTAAGAACACAGAAAAATAAACAATGTAAGAGCATAACACATAAAACACATATACACAGAGATTTTCCCCTGGATCCCAAAACTAGGACTACTAGCTTGATTTTTCATTATGTTCCTTTCAATGTTATAATACATATTTATACATGCCAAAGCATCCAATACCATGGAATAAAAACTATCGTGTCCAAAACCATGGACCGAAAACCATCGCATCCAAAAACATGTGTGAAAATCATGCATAAAACCATAAGTGGTATGCCCAAGCTAACATAGGTTCCAAAACCAACATTTTCTATGGAACTGCCCTAGACCAAAGAGAGTGGGGTTACCTGCACTCCTCAAACCCCCTATGGCCCCCCTGCTATGCAATTGGCACAATGAACGGGGGGCTCCGCCCCACTCTAACCCCCTAGTTAACTACGTGGGCTAGTCGTGGAAAGAATATAACACAACCTAACATTCTCCCACTTGTTGTTTTCTTTCCACAGGGATCCACAAGAGAGCTTAGTCATTTATCCAACTCTACAATGCCCATTGCTTCTCTACACCATGAGAACTTCTCAGAGTTCACACATTTTGTCAATGCATCCAATATTCTTCAGAGTGCCCACCTTTACGAGCAAGACCTTTTTGTCTTCTATCTTCTCCCTCACAAAGTGATACTGAACATCAATGTGCTTTGTATTTGAATGATATGCAAGGTTCTTTGCCAAGAAAATTTCACTTTGGTTATCACAGTCTATCCTTATAACTCCCTGTACTAACCCCATACTTGAACATAATCTCTGCAACCAAACTGCTTCCTTGCTTGCATGAGTGGTTGCCATGTATTCTGCCTCTGTAGTTCATAGTGCCACTACAGATTGTTTCTTACTCATCCAACTGACTACACCTCCAAATAGGTTAAACACATACCCACTTGTAGATCTTCTCTAATACAGATCTCCAGCCCAATCTGCATCAACAAAGCCACGAATATCCAACACTCTATCCAATCCTGGTCTTACTTGGTCGCACAAACCATAATCACTAGTACCACACAAATACCTGAAAACCCACTTCACTGTTGTCCAATGCTCCTTTCCTGGTTTTGACATAAATCTGCTCAATACACCCACTGCATGTGTAATGTCTGGTGTAGTACACACCATTACATACATCAGGCTACCTACTGCACTTGCATATGGTACATGGGACATGTCCTCTTCCTCTTCTTGTGTCTTGGGACACTATTTAGCAGATAAATTTACACCTACAGGAATAGGAACCTTCACTGATTTACTATCCTACATATTAAATCTCTGCAATATTTTCTCGACATACTTCCTTTGGTTTAAATAGAGCTTCCTCTTTGCCTGATCTCTTTTAATTTCCATGCCCAAAATATAGTTTGCAGCACCAAGGTCTTTCATGTCGAATTTCGAGGACAATTGGGTCTTCAAAGCTTGGATAACTTCTTCGGTATTTCCAACCAGCACCATATCATCAATATACAAGACCAAATAAATAACATGGTCACCAATTAATTTAAAATACACATAGTGATCTACTTTGCTTTTGGTGAAGCCAAGTCCTCGTATAAATGTATCAAATTTCTAATACCAAATCCTTGGTGACTGTTTTAGCCCATAAAGAGACTTCATTAACTTGCATACCAGTTCTTTCTTACCCTTCACCACAAAGCCTTCATGTTGCTTCATGTAGATTTCCTCTTCCAGATCCCCGTGAAGAAATGCTATCTTCACATCCATCTATTCTACCTCAAAATCAAAAGCAACAACAATAGATAAAAGTAATCTAATAGAAGTTACCTTGGCAATAGGAAAGAAAAAATCACCAAAATCAACTCCCGGCACCTGGGAATAACCTTTTGCTACCAACCAAGCTTTATATTTCTCCACCTTTCCTTCTGCATTTGTCTTCTTCTTGAACACCCATTTGCTGCCAATGGGTTCCTTCCAGCTGACAACTCCACCAAATCCCAACCTTCATTTTTGTGCAAAGATGCCATTTCATCAACCATGGCCTCTCTACAGAGTTTTCCATCCTCTGAATCTACTGCGTCCTTCACAATTCTGTGATCAACATCAGTAATAGATAAAGCAAAATTTGAATAGAAAGTGGATGGACTATACCTTTTTGGCTGCCTTCTTTCTCGAACTGATCTTCTTAGACCCAGAGTTTGTGGCTCTTCATCTTCTGATTCCTCCTCTAGTGTAGAGTTTGGTTCTTCCTCCTTTAGCTCAAACTCTATCTTCTCAGGTTCCTTTGGTTCGACTTCATGTTTATTTACATATTTTACCTCTCTGAACACCACATCTTGGTTGTAAACAACCTTCCTTGTTACTGGGTTCCAAAGCTTATAACCCTTTAAACCATCCTTATACCCAATAATGATGAACTATTCAGATTTACTATCCAACTTGGTTCATTTCTCCTTTGGAACATGTACATATGCATCACATCCAAATACCCTCAAATGTGAATGAGAGGGTTTCTTACCAATCTATACCTCTTATGGAGTTTTATCCTCCAATGTTGATGAAGGTTATCTGTTGACCAGGTAACATGAGGTCTCCACAACCTCTGCCTAGAATTCCTGTCCTAACCCGACATCACTGAGCATGCTTCTTGACCTTTCCATCAATGTCTTGTTCATTCTTTCTGCAACTCCATTTTGTTGAGGTTTATATGGAGTAGTATTCTATGTGTTATACCACACTTCTTATAGAATTATTCAAATTCCTTACTACAAAAATCTTCACCGTTATCTATCCTCAACACCTTTATCTTCTTCTCTATCTAGTTTTCCACTAGAGCCTTGAATTCTTTAAACTCATCAAAGACTTCATATTTCTTCTTAAGGAAATATATCCATATATTCCTTGAGAAGTCATCTATAAATGATACATAGTACATAGACTTACCCAATGATAGAACCTTCACAGGTCCAAACACGTCACTATGCACAAGCTCTAATATATGTTTTTCCCTCTTACCACCAGAGGGGAAACTCACCTGATTCTACTTCCCATATACACAATTTTCACAAAAATCAAAATCCAGAGAGCTATTACTCATACCTTCTACCATACCTATACCATGAAGTATTCGAAGGCCCTTCTCTCCAATATGTCCAAGCCTTTGATATCACAACATGGTCTTCTCTCTAGAGACCACTAGATTTTTTGCTCCACTTTCAGGAACCACAGAACTATTGCACCCATCAACAACCGTGCTACCTTGTAGCTTGTACAGAGTTCTAATCCGAAATCCCCGCATCAATGCAAGTGTTACCCAAACCATCTTGCATGTATCCTTCTCAAACACTGTTTTACACCTGCATCATCCAACTTGCTTACATAAATCATATTTTTGGCCAATGCAGGAATATGCAGAACACTCAGAAGTGTTCTAACCCTTCCACCGTGCAACTTCAACTTTATTTTTCTACAACCAATGATTCTAGCCTTCCTATCATCCCCTAAGAAGACATCACCACCATCATATTTCTCACACTCACAGAACCACTCTCTATGGGGAATGAGGTGAAAGGATGCACTTGATTCAATCAACCATGCCTCATGATCTACATGTGTACTTGAAGAAGCCAAGTACACATCCCCAACTTCATTTGAGGTGGTTTTTGCCTCCATAGAAGGAGCATCATTAGATCCCTTTCCTTTATCAGGAGCTTTAGATTTACAGACCCTTTTGTAGTGCCATTCCTTTCCGCATTTCCAGCACACCACCTTTACAGGATTTCCTAGAGATTTAGATCTCCCTCAAGATTTAGATCTCCCACTCAATGACTTATTTTTGTTTCTGTTCAGGGATAGTAATTGTATAGACAAGGAATCACCATTTTGGCTCTCCATATTTTTCTGTCTCATCTCCTCCATCAGCAAGGATGAGACTATTTCATCAAACTGCAAGGTACTTGCATTGCTACCTATTGCAATAACCAGACTATCCCATGAATTTGGTAGAGGACACAACAAACTGATGCACTTATCTTCATCTGAAATTTTAATATCAAGAGATGCTAACTGACTTACCACAACATTAAATGCGTTCAGATGCTCTATCACTGAGTCTCCATCTTTCACCCTCAGGTTATACAATTTTTTTCGTAGGAACAATTTATTCACTAGAGACTTAGATTGGTACAAAGTCCCTAACTTGTCCCACAAAGCCATCATCGTAGCTTCCCCTGATACATTCAGCAATACTGAATCTGAGACACACAATCGTATTGTGCTCTTTTCCTTCTGATCCAACTTCTTCCATTCTACATTGGACACTCTCGTCGATTTAGTACTTGGATCTACCGTAATCCACTGATCTTTATCCACCAACTGATCCTCCATCTTAAGTTTCCAAAACTCAAAACTCTAACCATTAAATTTCTCGATCTCTATCTTTCCACTACCCGCCATCTTCTTTCACCACTAGAATCGATCTAGCAGATCTCCCACTGAATAGGGTCTACCACAGGCTCGAGCGAATCCCTTCAACAAAAAATGCATCCCCTTGAAGCCAAAATAGCTCTGATACCAAATGTAGGTTTTAACCCCGTACATAAATTACTTGCATATGAATTCTAAGAACATAGAAAAATAAACAATGCTAGACCATAACACAGAAGACAGAAATACACAGAGATTTTCCCCTGGATCCCAAAACTAGGACTACCAGCTTGATTTTCCATGATGTTCCTTTAAATGTTATAATACATATTTATACATGCCGAAGCATCCAATACCATGGACCGAAAACCATCACATCCAATATCGTGTGCGAAAAATATGCACAAAACCATAGTTGAGTCTGCCCAACCTAACATAGGTTCCAAAACCAAAATTTTCTGGCGTGCTGCCCCAGAGCCCATAGAGTGGGGTTACCTTCACCCTTCAAACCCCCTGTGATCCCCCCACTACATAATCGGTGCAATGAACGGGGGGCTCTGCCCCCCCTCTAACTCCCCGTTAACTACGTGGGCTAGTCGTGGAAAGAATATAACACATCCCAATAGTCAGGGGGCCACATTTCTACTTGAAACCTATAGGTGGGTGTTCTATCCATCATCAACTCATAGCTTCTACAGTTGTGCTCATCATGCCCTATCGACCTATAAAAGTTCTAAAATAGTTGTTGCGGTGCCTGTACAAACTTTCGTAGCAAATGATAGTTATTCGTGGCATGTTTTCCTCCTACCTGATAAATAGCACACCACAATGCAGGCCCCACGCTTGGTCCTTCTTGAGCTTCTAGCCTTAAAGGCATTATTCCTCCTACTACAATGTAGTTCGTAAAGACCGGGCAATGGTACCTTTCATGCCACTGACTCTTACATTTCAAGCACCATACATCCTTGCACACCTTTGGTCAAACTGTTCTGTCCTACTTTAGAATTTGCATCTCAAGGCACAAATTCTTCAACTGCGCATGGATATACTGAACCCCTAGAGTTGGATATTGCATCCGTGTTTCATGCAGTCTCATGATAATCTCCAAGGCCTCTGCCTGATTTGTTATCTTCTATTGTGACAGTGCAACCCTTAAGTGTGGCAGTAGCGAAGCCACAAACCACTTGCGATATTATCCGTATGTAAAATTTATGTTGGCTTCGTGGATGGTACATTTCAACCTCTGATCTAGTTCCCAAGGTGTCTCGCCTCATTGCATCACGATTTCTTTGAATCCCACAATCGACTGTGCCTCAGATTTTGGCCTACTGAATTCTCTATTGAGTGTTGTCTAGATGTCTCCCACTCCAACATTTGGGTTATCATTAGAGTATTTTGATGTACCAGGTTAGCACACAATCCTGTAGAGCACTAAGCAGGGTTTCCTTATTTGTGTTATCATTTGTAACGCCTTGTTCTTCCCATGCAGCTCTTACAACGAACTAGAATTGGTCCAGGTCCTCATTCCCCAAGCCTTTGAATAAAGGCATCTTCACTGAATTTGCCATACTAAACTGCGATGGAGGCAGAGGTGGTACAAGTGAAGTTGTAGGTGGTGTGGGTGGAAGTTGTAGGTGGTGTGGGTGGAAGTGGTATTCGTAGGAATCCTTTTCTTATTAACTGAATAACACTTTGTGAAGAAACTTGCGTTATTCCCTCTTCGTCACCTCGCAAAGGTGAAATAAATAGACTATATTTAGGACCATCTTTTCCTTTGTTTCTATAATTTTTTCCACTTCATGTAGCTCCGAACATCAAGGTAGCTACATAACCCATTTTTCATACAATAGCATTTTAATCCAGGTATTCAAAGATTTCACATACTTACCTCATGCTCCTTTGAAAAGGCATCGCTCCACCTCGCTATAGCTGACTGAGGTGTCAACCAAAAATTCAGTCACAAATCGTCCTATGACATGATCGAGCCAATGATCGACAACACAAGTGATCTTATCCTCTAATGCTTCCAACCTTTACACTAGCTCCAAGGTCCACATAATAGGACCATCATGTTTCCACTTTCCTTGGCTATCTGCTAGCTTTGTGATCGACTCATATAGCTCAATTGAAAAGGAGCAAAAACAGATCTCCTGGATCTTTATATACAAGTACCTATCCAACCACTGTTCCTTTGTCACTTGTGGGTTTTTGTTCTCCTACACTACGAATTTGTGGATCTTTCTATCCAACTAGTCTCCGATCTCTTTCTTATTCGGATTCTAGTGATACAACATCACACATATCTTGTGCAGATTCTGGTCATGACAACATAACCATTTGTTGTCTTGAGGGGGCCTAACCCAGGTTCAACATTAATTAGCCAAACAAATCCCTACACTAATGGCCCTTTTGGCATTAGCCCGCAGAGCGCAGACTGAAGTCTCACCTGAAGTATTATGGGGGGATGTTGGAACCAAGTTTCTGCACATTGAGATGGTTTTGATGTTGGTTAATTCCCTCTATTCCTATCTTTGCACAGGTCACTTTGCTTTAGGGCTTGGACAATCAACCTTTTATTCCATTCTTCAATACCTCTGTGAAAGGGTATGACTTACCTTCACACATCCCTAACCCTCAATCTAAACACTTTTGCGCCACTAAGGCAACGTACTGTATAGATTCCTTAACTAGTTTAAGTGTCTTACTTATCTTATTAGATACTCACAGTTAGCACTGTGTAAAGAGATATTCTTATATTCATTCATTTATCCAACATAATCATACACATTCACGCATCACATAAGCATTATAGAGGAATTTCATACATAAAATGATAAGATGCATTAATTGGAACAAAGACACAGAAATTGTAGAATACTTCTCTTTATTGATATCTTCCAAGTGATTATAGACTCTATTTTCCCTATACACACAGCTACAAGGATCTGCACACTCAGCTACAGAGCCTCTACCTATGCTATGAACTAAAACTGAAACTTCTTACTTCAAAGCTATCACTCTCTTACTTTATTGATCACTCTAACTACTTAGAGCTTAGATATTTTTATACAATCCCATGGTCCATGGACCATGAGTAGATCTTTACAGCCAATTTCACTTTAAAAAACTAATGGTGGGCAACCCTTTATGAATTATGACACCTTCGTGCTCTACGACCAGACAATGTGGAGTCTTTACAAGTTTATTACAAAATTTGACCAAAAGATGGGATTTTAACCCCAAAACTGTCCTTTGGGGGATCCCGTTCTAAACACGCACATGGTGTAGATACCACATATACAACCATAAATGACATATGACACCATGCAATACATGCATATAAACCTAACATACAACACATACACCTACTCCCAATGTACAACAAAACACAATACATATGCTTACACCCAGTGTACAACAAAACACAACATGTACATGTACACAATGTACATCACAAGACATGCATTTGCACACAACGTGAAACACCAAAAATGCATACACATACAATTGATATACAATAAAACTCATACATCTATACCTTATGTGTAGCGCCACACAATACATGTACCTACACCTAACGTACAACACAACAAAATACATGTACTACACATAATGCAACACAACGAGTAAGCATGTCACGATAACACAACTACACAATACATAACATGGCATGTACACAACACATGTATGACACACACACAATAAAACAGGTACATTAGTACCATATGTACAACACATGCAAAGTACCACCTATACAAAGCACCATCTGCACAATGCATGCTCAATATCACATGTACAATGCACCACCTGCATAGCATGTACACAACACTACATGTACATTGTACCACCTGTACAATGTGTACACAATACCACATGCATGACATGTACATGAAACCATGTGTACACAATGCCACATGCACAACATGTACACAACACCACCTGCACATAGTGCCAATTGTACCACATGTACACCACACCACATGCTTACAACACCACTTTTACAATCATGCAAACAACATCGTATGTACATAACACCATATGTAGAGCATGCACACAATGTCATATGTACATAACATTGCATATACAACATGTACATATTACCATACATAACACTCCATACCCAACATTTGCACAAGACCATATACACACGAGTCACGACACCACATATCCATCATGTACATAGCACTGTCTATACCCAACACTGCATATGCAACATTCACACAACACTATTTGTACCACCCTATACATAACATTGCATAAACAACATGTTCACATACTACATATACACAATGTTGCATGTGCAGAACATCCCAAATTCAACATGTACAACATATACACCATATGCACAACAATAGTACCACACATCCAAACCACACTATCTCTACCAGGTAATATTGCTTGTAGTGTCTCTATGTCATCCATGCTTATCCTAGCATGCCACAGACCACACGAGTTTCATTTTGTTGATGCAGCCCTTGGTATAACCTGTCCATAACATAGGCATAATATAATCACATAATGTCAACTCATGACCACATGATACTAACACCGTAGATGTGTCGGGCTACTCTTCCCACTTGATTCATCATGAACCAGGAACCTATTCATGCCATTCGCTTGTGTAAGTAATCGTTCCTGCACAAGGACGATTCTTGATGACCTTGTGAGATAGTGACATAGATACATAAATACATACATACATAAATTAACATTAGCTTAAAAAATTCATCATTCTATCAGACAACGATATACAAACATACATGTATACATATACAAACATTAGCATAATCATGATCATAACATAATTACCAGATAGCATAAGTTCTAGGTTAAGAGGACTTCCTTTATTCATGCACAACATGCACAACATTGAGAACAATTGTTTCCAACATAGCCAAGGAATATGACACCACAGATCCATTTACTTTACCTTTTCTAGTTACCTTTCACATGTTTGTCCTGACATCGTCCAATTACCACAATGGACCCAACCAATGCAACTGACTTTCATAGTATTACCTTCCGCTACGCTTACTCATGCACCGAGCTTCATCTAGGTCTTACATCATCTCTTGGGTACCGCACAACTCTCCTTGAGCTCTATTAGCTTCCTCCTTTCCTAACCAATTCATAAAACTCAAAACATAAAATGAAATACCAATAAACAAACAAGAAGAAAAACCATGAAAACCAATAAGAACACGAAACAACAACAAAGTGTCATAGATATGCACTAGACACACGCAAAATCTCAAATCCAGTACAACAATCACAAAAGGACAAAAGCACAAGAATAACCAAAAACACCATGACTCAATCCCCATGGTTCCGAAGGGAAGCTCAACTTGATCCTTGTTCGAGATTTCATGGCAACCCCTCTTCCCATGCAACTCCCTGCATCATGTTGTCATAAACACATAATTGTTCATGCATAAATAAATATAACAATACACTAGTTACCTTACCTTTCTATTCCAAACACTTTTATTACAAATAAACACATCCACGCCGTCTCTCAAGGGACTCCAATTTCCTTGACTAATCCACTTGTAACTAGAGACTACTTAATATACTTGTCAAGTACATGTTCATGACCATAGAAAATATCCACATAATGTTGTTAACAAGACTTTCTATGTGAAAAGTACTCATTTGTTTGGAATTAGGGTTTCCAAACATAGCCAAAGGAATTCTTGTCCAATTCCTTTATTTTACCATTTTTTACCTTGTTGCAATCAAGGTTTACTATATCAACTAATACCAAGCATGTTTCCTACAACTGCTCACACATGTCAACCAGATGTTCCAAATATCAAGACAATCATATCTATCAATTTGAAATCAACTCTTACCAAGACTAACAATCATCTAATAATCCATAGTCAACTCATAGTCATTAGACATAATGTTACAACTGTCAACTACATTCAAGTAAATATCCACTGTCTAACCACATATGTGTTAGTATAATCATATTAAAACAAGATCGTTGGAACACATACTTATATTATGAAATTCATCAAACATTCAACCAACTTGCAAACATACCATGTTAAATAAATCAACTAGACACCAAACACTCAAACACCAAATAGATGTCATAATCAAACAGTCAAGCACATGGTAGCTGAAATAAACAAGTTCACACCTTAATGTATCTCAGGGGAGGCTATCTTGTATGCACAATCAATCTAGTTAGCATCATATGACTTCACAACATATCAACCCAAACATAAAAAACATCATGATATCCATAAAAATAGCTAGCTAACATATTCACATCATAAACTCATAAACGATTTTCATTCATGCATAACAATCACATATGTACGATAAATCTAGATTAGTACAACATAATGTCACAAATAAGTGACACATACCTGAATGTCATAACCCCAACCATCTTCGTCAGCCAATCCAAGTTAGTGTGATACATACAACATCAAGATATAAATTCTATAACCCTAATCATCAAGATAAATATCATTTAACAACAAGAAGTTAACCTATAATGTGCTTCATCAACAACATATAACATAATCATCAAGTTATCTAACCTAAAACAACAATAGCAAGGCATACAACCATAGGCTAATATCATTCATGACTTTCCAACATGTGTGCATATGACTACGCTAATCAACTATCATCTATTATGAATGTAATCATAACATCAAAAGACATGTACATAAATCTAAAGTATATAAACCTGATGCATATACAAATCCTTAACTTACATACCTACACGATCCACCTCCAAATTTGTATGATGACATGCTCTTGCATCGAGGTCCAAAGTTGCAACTTTACTTTAATGATCTACATATCCTGCTCTATCTCAGCCAACACATTAGCATCATAACATAACAATAGCACCATGATGACCTCAATTGCATACCATGACCTCACAAGGCATGTTTGACCTACTATTCATGGATAACTATAACGAATAGCATACATACATAGCAACTACATATTGACATATAATACATGAGTGAAAAACCATATACACACCATTCTATCTAGAGTCCATTCATCAATGCATGACCATATCAACTACACAAACCATGACCTCATGCATGACAACAACAACCACCTCACATGAATTTTATAACATGTGAACGCTAATGTGCATAACAATGCATAATCAACCATACACATAGGAAGACATACTCCACGACAACAACTTCAACCTTCACATGGTGACATCACTACAAACATGATCAACACCATGAAAATGAAACAATCACATGGACTACATGCATAAGGAACACATATGAAACCATCATGAAAGCATGATCAATGCACATCCCAAGGAGAGCGCAACTATGTTCTGATACCACTCTGTAACACCCTCCTCACACATCTACCCAAGAAGCTAGCCAATCAAGGTAAACATGTGACGAGAGGTCACTATGATAAGACTCAACCTCCTAGGTAACCTTAAGGAAATGGAGTCGACAAAACAGGACCTTACATACCTCCCTCAGGTGCTTTAGGACCCCTAGGAGCTAATTCACCACTCCAGGTGCCAAAATTCTAAATTAACCTAGCATTTCAATGAAATAAACCCAAAGTCACTCCCATTACAAGGTATGAATATGACTGGAACCCTATAGTCACTCCAACAATGCCTATAAGGGAGAGAATGCAGTCATTTTCAGCTAGTTCTATGCCAGAGACTACGAGATTTAAGCCACTTTTTCAGGGCTAGTCTCCAAACCAATGCATATAACTTGATGAGGCTTTCCAAGACAATAAATGACACCAAGTCAAAGCCTCTAACACAAAACTTGATTAAGGGCTTGACCTAACCAAGCCTAACCATGACAAACATTTTCTCAAACACTTAGTAAATATGCAAACTACATGTGTAAATAACAGATTTGAGCATAGGGTTCTCATACTTATCTAAGATTGACCATGGAGCATTATTTCCTTATCACTTGAACTTTCATTCCATCCATTAGGTCATAGATACATTGTCCATTCATTTAGAAGTAAAGACATGATGAGAGTCATACATAGTTGTTGTCATAAAACATATATGTAACTAGCATAATAGGGATGGAAATATTAATGAAATCAAAGCCATATAAACCACATATAATCCATCATAATACTCATATAAATAACAAGAGAAATAACCTTTCATTAATGATGAAAAATCCAAACACAGGATGGTACTTCCACATTACACCCAACCGTAGAATGACTTTGCCAAATCTCTCTTCAACCATTCACCCTCGTGCCATATCCCAAGCATGAATGTGCGATCTCACAGAAAACATCAATCAATAACCATCCATGGCTTCCAAAGGTCATCCACCTTAACCCATAAAATAATGATTCCACCTCATGGTTTGACATCACAAAAACCATCATTTGATTCGTCTCTATTCCAATCTTCTAGGACTCCAAACAATTTGTTCCAACCTGAATTCTAGGACTAGTAGCTCAACCCACGACTGTTGTCAGGATCCAAAGTGTTTGTGCAACCAAGTCTCCAGAACTAGTAACTCAACCCACAAATGATGTTGGGATTCTAGAGTGTTTTTCCAACCAAGGACATGGGACTAGTAACTCAACCCAAGCTATTACAGGGCTTCCAAAGCGTTTGCCCAACCAAGGGTTCTAGGAACTAATATCTCAAACCAAAATAAGGAAACATGAGAAACAACCAAAACAAAACAAGGAAATAAACCCACAATCTCCATGGCTATGTAGGAAATGGCAAGGCTAGGAAAATCCAATGTCAATCCAATAAATATTCGATGCCAGTGACAAATCATAACTAAGAAACCAGATGTGTAGGTTTTAACGCCGTACAGAAATTATCTGCATACGAATTCTAAAAATAGAAAAAAAACAATGGTGAAAGAATAACACATAAAACAAATATACACATAGATTTTCCCATAAATCCCAAAACCAGGACTACTAGACTGGTTTTTCATTATGTTCCTTTCAATGTTATAATACATATATATACATGCTGAAGCATCCATAAACCCCAATCCATTAACGTTGGATTAGAACCTAATTATCATTCCCTTGACCAGATCTACAAAATACCATTGACCAAAAACCATCATGCCCAAAACCATAGGTAGGTTTTCCCACCTAATATAGGGTCCAAAACGTTTTTCCACAGGACGTTGCCCCAAACCTTGTAGAGGGTGGCTGTCCCCCCCCCCCGCCCTC
>APFE031580608.1:32435-47458 GCA_000404065.3 Pinus taeda
CCCGATGTAATGAAGAGGGTTCTATGCCCCCCTCTCACCCCCTAGTTTAACTACTGGGGCTAGTCGTGAAATGAATATAACACAACCCAACATTCTCCCACTTGTTGTTTTCTTTCCAGCGGGGCCATAGGAGAGCTCAGTCATTGATCCAGCCCTACAATGCCCACTGTATCTCTACACTAAGAGAACTTCTCAGAGCTCACAAATTTTGTCAATGGATCTGTAGTATTCTTCAAAGTTTCCACCTTTACCAGCAGCACCTTTTTGTCTTCTACTATATCGCTCAAAAAGTGATATTGAACATCAATGTGCTTTGTCTTTGAACGATAAGTAGGGTTCTTTGCCAAGAAAATTTCACTTTGGCTGTCATAGTCTATCCTTATAGCTCATTGTACTAACCCCATATTTGAACACAATCTTTGCAACCAAAATACCTCCTTGCCTTCATGAGTGGCTTCCATGTGTTCTGCCTCTGTAGTTGAGAGTGCCACTACAGATTTTCTCTTACTCATCCAACTAAATGCACCTCCAAATAGGTTAAATACATACACACTTGTAGATATTCTCTGATCCAGATCTCCAGCCCAATCTACATAAAAAAGGCTACGAATGTCCAAAACTCAGTCCAATCCTGGTCTTCCTTGGTAGCACAAACCACAATCACTAGTGTCACACAAATACCTGAAAACCCACTTCACTGCTATCCAATGCTCCTTCCCTGGTTTTTACATAAACCTACTCAATACTCCCACTGCATGTATAATTTCTAGTCTAGTACATTTTGTTGCGTACATCAGACTATCGATTGCACTTGCATATGGAACGTGGGACATGTCCTCTTCCTCTTCTTATGTCTTAGGACACTGTTCAACAAATAACCTTACACCTACAAGAATATGAACATTCACCGGTTTACTATCCTTCATATTAAACCTCTACAGCTTTGTCTCGACAAACTTCCTCTGGTTTAACCAAAGCTTTGTCTTTGTCCGATCTCGTTTAATTTCCATGCCCAAAATATAGTTTGCAGCACCAAAATCTTTCATGTCGAATTTGGAGGAAAAATGGGTCTTCAAATCCTGGATATTTTCTTTTTCATTTCCATCATAAACATATCATCCACATCAATACTAGACAAATAACATGGTCACCAACTAATTTAAAATACACACAGTCATCTGCTTTGCTTTTGGTGAAGCCAAGTCCCCTTATAAATGTATCAAATTTCTAATACCACATCCTTGGTGACTGTTTTAAGCCATACAAATACTTTTTTAACTTTCATACCAGTTCTTTCTTATCCTTCACAGTAAATCCTTCAGTTTGCTTCATGTAGATTTCTTCTTCTAGATCCCTGTGAAGAAATTTTTTCTTCACATCCATCTCTTCTACCTCAAAATCAAAAGCAACAACAACAGGTACACGCAATCTAACAGAAACTACCTTGGCAAGAGGAGAAAAAATATCACTAAAATCAATTCCCGACACTTGTGAATAACCTTTTTCTACCAAACGAGCTTTGCATTTCTCCACCTTTCCTTTTGCATTCATCTTCTTCTTGAACAGCCATTTGCCTCCAATGTGTTTCCTTCCAACTGGAAATTCCACTAGATCCCAAGCCTCATTTTTGCGCAAAGATGCCATGTCATCAACCATGGCCTCTTTCCATAGTTTCCCATCCTCTCAATCTACTTCTTCCTTCATAGTTATGGGATCATCATCAGTAATAGATAAAGAAAATTTTGAATAGAAATCATATGGACTATACCTTTCTAGATGCCTTTTTCTTGAACTGATCTTCTCACAGTCGGCGTTTGTGGCTTTTCATCTTCTGATTCCTCTTCTACTGTAGAGTCTGATTCCTCTTCTAATGTAGAGTCTGATTCTTCCTCCTTTAGCTCAAACTCTCTCTTCTCAGGTTCCTTTGGTAGGACTTCATGTTTAATAACATATTTCACCTCTCTAGACACCACATCTTGGCTGTACACAAACTTCCTTGTTACTGGGTTCCAAAGCTTATAACATTTTAAACCATCCTTATACCCAATAAATATGTACTTTTAATATTTACTATCGAAATTTGTTCTTTTCTCCTTTGGAACATGTATATATGCATCACACCCAAATACCTTGAGATGTGAAAGAGAAGGTTTCTTACCAGTCGATAACTCTTGCGGAGCCTTATCCTCCAATGTTGATGAGGGTAATCTATTGACCAAGTAACATGTAGTCTCTACCACCTCTGTCAAGAATTTCTATCCTAACCCAACACCACTTAGCATGCTTCTTGCCTTTTCCATCAATGTCTTCTTCATTATTTCTATAACTCAATTTTTCTCAGGTGTTTATTGAGTAGTCTTCTACCATGCTATACCACACTTCTCACAGAGATATTCAAATTCCTTCTTGCAAAACTCTCCTTTGTTATCTGTCCTAAGCAAATTTATCTTTTTCTCTGTCTAGTTTTCCACCAGAGCCTTCAATTCTTTAAACCTATCAAAGACTTAAAATTTCTTCTTGAGGAAATATATCCATGTATTCCTTGAGAAGTCATCTAAATGATACATAGTACACAAACTTACCCAGTGATGGAACCGACATAGGTCCAAACACATCACTGTGGACAAGCTCTAATATATGTTTCGCCCTCTTACCACCAAACGGGAAACTCACCCAATTATGCTTCCCATGTATACAATTTTCATAGAAATCAAAATCCACAGAGATATTAGACATACCTTGTACCATACCTTTACCATGAAATATTCAAAGGCCCTTCTCTCTAATATGTCGAAGCCTTTGATGCCATAGCATGGTCTTTTCACCAGATACCACTAGATTTTTGGCTTCAGTTTCAGGAACTACAAAACTATTGTACCCATCAATAACAGTGCTACCTTGTAGCTTGTACAGAGTTCCAATCCAAACTCCCCACGTCAATACCAGTGCTCCCTAAACCATCTTGCAGGTATCTTTCTTGAACACTGTTTTTACACCTGCATCATCTAGCTTGCTTACAGAAATCAGATTTCTGGCTAATGCAGGAATATGTAGAACACCCAAAAGTGTTCTAATCCTGCCACCTTGCAACTTCAACTTGACTTTTCCAGGATCAATGATTCTAGCCTTCCTAACATCCACTAAGAAGACATCACCACCATCATATTTCTGATATTCATAGAAAAACTCTCTATGGGGAGTGAAGTGAAAGGATGCACCTGAGTCAATCAACCATGACTCATGATATACATGTGTACTTGAAGAAGAAGCCAAGTACACATCCCCACCTTCATCTGAGGTGCTTTTCACGTCTGCAGAAGGAGCATCATTAGATCCCTTTCCTTTCTCAGGAGTTTTAGATCTACAACCTCTTTTATAGAGCCCTACCTTTATGCATTTCTAGCACACCTTTATAGTTTTTCCTGAAGATTTAGATCTCAATATAGATTTAGATCTCCCACTTGAGGAATTATTTTTGTTTCTATTTTGGGGCCGTCCTCATCCAGATAAGGCATCACCATTCTTCCTCTCCATATTCTTCTGTCTCATCTCCTCTACTAGCAAGGATGAGACTATTTCATCAAACTGCAAAGCAGTTGCATTGCTACCTATTGCAATAACCAGTCCATCCCATGAATCTAGTAGAGAACAAAACAAACTAATGCAATTATCTTCATCTGAAATTTTAATATCAATAGATAATAATTGGCTTACCAAACTATTAAATTCGTTCAGATGATCTGCCACCGAGTCCCCATATTTCATCTTTAGGTTATACAACTTTTTCGTAGGAAAATTCTATTCACCAGAGACTTAGAATGGTATAAAGTCCCTAACTTGTCCCACAAATCCCTCATCGTAGCTTCCCCTAATACATTGAGCATAATTGAATCTGAGACACACAATCGTATTGTGCTTTTTGCCTTCTGATCCAAATTCTTCCATTCTTCATCAGACCCTCCCATTGGTTTAGTACCGAGATCCACTGCAATCCAATGATCTTTATCCACCAACAGATCTTCCATTTTGAGTTTCCACAACTCAAAGCTCAAACCTTTAAATTTATCGATCTCTATCTTTCCACTGCTTGCCATCTTCTTTCACCACAAGAATCGAGCACGCAGATCTCCCACTGAACAAGTTCTACCACAAGCCTGAGCAAAACCCCTCAACAATAAAGGCATCCCCTTGAAGCTAAAACAACCATGTTACCAAATGTAGGTTTTAACCCTGTACATAAATTACCTGCATACGAATTATAAAAACAAAAGATAAAACAATGGAAAGAGCATAACACATAAAACAAATATATGCAGAGATTTTCCCCGAATTCCAAAACCGGGACTAGCAGATTGATTTTTCATTATGTTTGTTTCAATGTTATAATACGTATATATACATGTTGAAGCATCCATAAACCCCAATCCATTTACCCTGAATTAGAACATAACTGTAGTTCCCTTGACTGGATCTACAAAATACCATGGACTAAAAATCATCGTGCCCAAAACCATGTGTGAAATCCATGCACAAAACCATAGGTAGGTCTACCCACCTAATATAGGGGCTAGTCATAGAAAGAATTAACACAACCCAACAACATGCATGCAAAAACTAGTGAGGAATATATACATGCAATTGGGTACCTGCAAGAAAACCTATGCTAGTTGCTCATCCAAATGCCCTCTTGCGCTTTCTTGCTTTTCCTTTGCCTTCTTGCTCCAAAAATCCAAGTATGTCGCACCCTCCAAGAGTGCTCCAAGAAAACTCTAAGTATCCAAGTGTATGGGAGAGAGAGAATAGAAGAGAGATCAAACAAAACTTGACAAAAGCTTACACTAACCAAGCTTGATTCAAAAGCTTCTCAACTGATCCTCATAAACCTTTTTATTAATGAGACCTCTATTTTCTTCATTTTCCTTCAATTTCCTCCTCACATGCAGTCTGTGACCTTTCACCTTCCTCTTCTCCTAATTTACATTATTTTCATAAATAAAATTTCAATGAATGCCTCATGCCTTTTCCAATTTCCTAAGCCATAATAAGTCGAATCAACAACCATTAGGATCTTTCCCCCACCATTCAGTTTGGAATACATGTCCCATTAACTGTGGCCTTATATGTTTTTTACATGGAATTTTCACTAGGGATGTTACAACATTAATCAACAACAACTTGCTCGTTGTTGGGAGTGTGTTGATTCTAGAAATTTAGGAAAAATTAAAAGAATCTTGAAGATTCTAGGGGTTGTTTTGACCATTTACCTTGGATAGGAAGCTCAAGTCCTACCTAATCCTACCTTGGATACTTCACCTCTTATCCCTTGAGCTCATCCTCCCATCTTAAGTGGATCTCAAACCTAGATTGGTAAATGGATCAGAATTACTAAACTACCATCCATCTCTTATAAATTTACTTCCATCTACAACATCAGGGTTGGCTTTTCGAGACAAATCATATCCTCATGTTGCTTCCTCAAATATAAGAGAGCTATCATCTTCATGCATTAGGGTTGTTATCACTCAGATTTTCCTTAGAAGTTATCAAAAGAAGGAAATGATTCAAGGTAACTACAAACCAACTTTTAGACTTACGTGCTAGCCCACCTAGTCCAGAGAGGGCTCTCTCTTTATGATTTAGCTATGTTTGAAAGGATTTTAGGCTAGTATTAATGTTCAGTGAGGTTGTTTTGTTTGAGAGTGGTGGAGTTTTGAAACAAATGGGCAAAATAGGATTTTAGGCCATTGGGCTATGGAGTCAATTAGGGATAATTCACTGGATTAAGTCAAATTACTGAGGTATGAGTTGAACAGGAAAGATAGCAGAATAAAAACAAACTTTGGGGATTGAATGGGTGATATTTTTGCTCAAAACTAGAGGACAATCAAGAATCCTCAAGTTAGGATTAGAAAGAGGAAAGAAAGATAGGTCAACTAGTAGAGGGCAATTAAGAATCCTATACCAGGGACTTATTAGAGAAAACTACAGGGATAGAGGGGCAGTTAAGAATTCCTTTATTGAAATAGTTTAGAAGAAAACATATAAATGGTAGATTGTTGATAGCAAAGAGCAATAAAGCTAATTCTAATATAGTTTGACTATTTTACTATTTATATTTCAGATGCATGAAACATTGAAACATATTGAAAACACATAAAATCACAAGGATAGAATACTTATTTGCAATTATATTGCACGACAATCTAATGAAATGTCCTCAACCTTCATTCCTTTTCTAGCAAAAATCCAGATTTGAGTACAAAAAGCTTTTTTATCTTGATATCATAGATTTACAGAGATGTTATAGAATCCACCCTTAATACTTCGAATGGAGAAGTATTTCTACAAAAATTACATCAAAAAATATGATAACAACATGGGATTTATTCTAGGGAATACAAAATATATTTTACAAAAATATAGAGACAGGTGTAAAACTAATTGATGTTGTCCCTTTATTTATGGAACAGCTGGAGGTTGAAACTCGTATTTGCCTCTTTTTGTTGCTTTAGTAATTGTGTTCTAGATCTTTGCTTACTTTTCCCTACTGATACTCTTTACTTGTTTCTCATACTCTTTATCAGTTTACCAACCTTTACCTTAGTAAATGTTTCTATTTACCTTCTAAATTACCATAGTAAATTATAGGATATCGAGCATATTGGTCCACCATTCTTCAGTTGGTATCTTCATCCTAATCAATTTCCTGTATACTTCGTCAGCTTCAGTGTATTTTGCACAATTGGGCTTAACTGCGAACAAGTGCTTAACTTCATGCTTCATATAGAAAAGATTTTCCAAACCATCATATAACACTTTTCTTGTGGGTAGTACTTTTGTTGTGGAAGTGTTGGCTTGACTTTTGACTTGTTTGTGCAGTATTTCAATATAGTCAGCTTCACTCATTAGCTTTTTGTTTATGACCAATAGGTTTGGAAGCCCTTTATCCCTTAGAATGTTATACTTTACCATAAATTTATTTATGTCTTCTTGGATGCTTTGACATCTTCTTTCCAGGTTAAGCATTAAGTTCTTTTTGGTCAGAAATTTCTTAATTTCAAGGATAGTACCAGTTTGATCTTTAATATCCCATTGTTGCAGATGTTGCCTATTTTGGCTATTCAAGAAGTTGATTAATTGGGTTGCATCTTCACGTTTCTCCCCCAATTCTTCCTTGGTCTTTTGTATATCCTCTGTAGCTAGTTTCATTAACTCAGTCTGTTCAAATATGATCTGAATAGTAGACCAAATATCATTGATAGAATCAATGATATTGGTCCATAAAATATCTTTGATATCTTTCAAAGGACTTTCCAATGTTAAGTCTTGTTCTAATGTCTTGATTCTTTCTATAATTCTTCTAGTTTTCCTTTCTTCTTTAGTGTAATTGATCCATGATAGCTCATAATTTATTTCCAAACTGGTAACTGTTTCTTTTAGTTGCTTTATTTCAGTTGGTTGGATTCTCATTTCTTCCATGGACTTTATTAAGTCTTATGTTTTCTTTGTTGAAGTTGTTGAAACTTCTGAAGTAACTACTGTTACTGTTACTGGCAGAGCTGTTGCTGGAGGAATGTCGGGTGCCAAAGATGTTGCTATGGTAGATAGAAATACTGTAGAAACCATGGGTATTATAGTCTGAGGCATGGTGATCGACTAACCTTTTTTGGACTGCAAAGCTTTTTCTATTTCATGCTCTATTTCTTTCAACTGCTCATTCAACTTAAGGAGCAAGTCCATAAGTTCTCCCTCATTTTGTTTCTCAATTACTTCTACAGTTTGGGGATGTATGAGGGGAGGGGGTTTGAGTTGTTTACTGAGTGCAACAATGTCATCATTCTTTCTCTTTATCAAACTTTGCACTGCTTTAACATCCTTGGGATCATGTCCCAACTCAATCACTAGGTCTTCTAATGATTTTATTCTTGTGTCCTTAGCCTGAGAAGAGGCTTTTTCAAATTGTAATTGTGTTGTAGTATTATCTAAAGAATTCTATAATTGATGTGCAATGATGGATTTGTTGGTCAATGTGGAATATACTATCTCACCCGTTTTCTTATGAAGCGCATTTTGATCAATTGGGTGGATGTCTTTAGCAATAACTTCAAAATTTATTTGAAAATAATCAGTTATGGATTGTGGCTATTGTACTGTGGGCTTCAAAAAGCTCATCTGCATTTTTCTCTCTTTGATGTCAAACACTGACATCAACCTTATCTGATTTGTAGGAGTCATTTTCAGATATTTGGCATAAGTTTGAGCCTGGAGCTACTCATTCCTAACCTTAATCTCTTTGTACTTTTCTTTCAAATCCTCGCTCTGCTCTGAAGCTGTCTTTAGTGATGACACCTCTACACTTTGTTGTTTGCTTAGTTCCTGTGTTTGGCAGGTAGATGGTGTCTCCCCTACTAATGTTGTCTGCATTGTGTCACTTCTTGTTTCTTCATATTCCTGCTTAGACAAAGGATTCAATCTCTGCCTCTTCACATATACTTGGACCAATGGCATCGTAGAAGGGCTAGTCTCATTTCTATTTCTTTTACTGGAGGATTGCCCATGTTTGTATCAGTTTGGGTCAACTCCTCATAAATGCTCTATGATCCTAAATCGTTTCCCTATCCTGAAGCCTCTGGTTTCCCTGAAGTCTCCAGATGTCCTAATGTCTATGCACTATCCTCCCATGTTGGTCTCTGTGAAGATTCTTCAGGCACCTGTACAAAGGAATCCAAATCAAGTTGTCCTCACAAATCTTTCATAACATTTTCTACTTCAACTTGTTCACAATCTTGTTCTACAAGTGTTCCCTCCACCCATTCATTCTGATATGCATACTGTTCTATTTTTGGAATTCTATGATGGATGTAGGGGGATAGTTTATGCTTTTGTCTCTCGTCACAGATGAAACTATGAGGATCATAAGGCCAGATGAAACTCTTTTTCAGTCTCAATCTCTCAAAGATTTCCTCTGCCTCTCTCCCTGCCTTTCTGTTGTTGCAAACAAATGGTTCTAGGTGATCCTTTATCCTTAACTGAGCTTCTTCTTAGCTTTCATAAAATGGATTTCATCGGAGTTGATCATTTGCGTGTAGTACTCCAAGGCAAACAATCGCATGCGGAGGTATTTTGGCATTTTGAAGGGAGGCAACTCACACCCATAAATCCTGATCTCAATAAGGTTCTAGTACAAGTACCAGAATTCTCTTGATATCATCACTGATTCTAGGAGAGGAACTTCCTCTCAACATGGTAGTTAGTGGATGCACAAATTGATCAATAAAATGTGTATAAGGGTAGGGAGAAGAAGGTGAATTGTCAAAAATGGAGGTCCAAAATATTACTGACTTGGGGTTCCCTCTAATGTCAAGATTTTGAATAGAGAAAGAGAATTTATCAGTTTAGTAGTAAAGGAAAAGATGATATAGGATTGAAGAATATTTAAATACCCTCTCATTCTCTAATCTCATGAATTGGTCATGCATCTTATCAACAATGAATGTATCATAGTCATATTTGGCCACAAAAGGTTGACCAGGGGTGAAAATAGACATGTAGGCTAGGGTCAACTCATCTACATACTCACTAGTAGTAAAACAAAAAATGCAAGCAATCATGGTGATGATATCCTGGCCCAGACTTGTAAAGAAGCTTGACATATAAGGAGGGGGTTCTTTTGGCCTATATTTTCTTCCATGAAGGTCTGACAAACTTGGTTAATTTCAAAACTGGACAGCCTTGAGGATTTTTCAAGTTAATCCGCAATGGAAAGGGGAGTGGGGTCCTCGCTAGGCTTTAATTGCAACATTTCGTTTATAGACTCAGCTGTAATGGTGAAAAGAATTTCCTAGCTAGGGAACATTACAACTCTTAGATTGGGATTGTAATTTGCATGGCATTGGTGGACAATATCTGGGAAAATATGGACAACAGGGAATTGATACCCAGGGAGGTTGGACTCCCAAAGACCTACTTTATCAACATTGTTCAAGTAATTGTCTTGATACATATAGTATATCTTCAAGGGGGTTTCATCAAAAGTAAGGTCTTTAATTTGAAAATCTTTATCAACCAAGGGAAGGTAGTCCAAATCCCTATGGGGAGTAGTGATTGGTGTAACATTTAGGGTGACAGGAACTTCTATCCTTGGTTGTTGTGTTTTCAAGGAAGAAAGTTGGGATTTTCAAGGATTTAAGCTCAAACAGGCACTTGGGGAAATTTTGGGACTAGAACACAACTTAATTGTACAAAATTACTTGATCTTAGGAGTAATTTGGTGAGTTTTCAGTACAATTCAGGGTTTCTGAAAAGGAATATGGTAAATACTTGGTAGTGGTAGATTGAAGGGGCAAATGGTTGTCATGAAAGCTTTGCTAGATGCACATAGTAGTCTGCAGTGGCTTGGAGATCAGCAAATAATGGCAATTGGTAGTTGGAAGTCAGTTGCTGGTCTGGACATACTTTGTGCGTGCATGAATAGAAGTTTCTTTCCTCGGAAAAAACAAAAAAGAATGAACATTTTTGTTTTTATGCATAAATTCAATGACTTTTGGAAGGTGAATGGGGATAGAGATAGTTGGCATGAACTAACGATGGGACACTTTGTCATTTAGTGGAGGCGGTAAGTGGGATTGATCACACTGCTTATGGGAGGTTGGTGGTTTTTGTGGAGGGTCAAGTGATGCCATGAATGGGATGACACGTAACATTGGCGAAAATTCAAAACCACTTATATCGTGTGGTTAATGTTTGACCAAAATGTGCGTGCAATATGAGCAAGGACCATTCGATGATGGAAGGGAGATTGGACAGTAGTAGGTGGCGGAAGATGTTAGGGAATTAATGGAAGGGGCCCAATGACATAATTAACATAATTAAATTGACTTTAATTATATCGGGGATGATATGATTGGTTGAATAAAGGATTAATATTTTTTAATGATATCGAGGGTGAATGTATTGGCAGAGAGGCTATTAATTAATCCAGATGACTAATTAATCCCTTTTTAATGCTTGGGGGGGTTTGGCTCTTAATTAATCATGATTTGATTAATTAATCCAAATTAATTACCTTTACTTATGGTTTATGTTCCAAACCTTCGGGATGAGATATTTATTTATTTTGGGGTTTTTATTAATAATATACGGGGAAGAGTAATGTGTTTCGGGAGTTAAATAAATAATAAAAATTGAAAGTTAATATGAGCTATGGAAAAGAAAATGCGCTAGGTAAATGTTTCCGAAAATACATTCATCATATAACATTATGACTTAGGCTAAAATGTGTTTTGGGGGATTTTTATGAAGAACCATTTAATTTTCCTTAGTAAAAGAGTGATTTTACCACATGAAAAGGGCTTGAGGGGAATTAATGAATTATGAATGGGTTGAATTTTTATGAAGGGGATTTATCACTTAGGCCTTACAAGTTATTGGGCCGAGGGTCCGGTCCCTTCAGAAGTCAAAGAAATGCTTTGAGCCCCTTTAACTTTCAAGTTGTTGGTGCCTTTAGTACTTATGTGAAATTAGTAAAAGTTAGGGAAAAAATAAGTGAGGAAGTTAATTAGTTTGACTTTTGTGCATGATTTAAATGTCTTTATTGCCATCCATATCTTTAAGTGCTTTTGATGATGAAAGTATATGACTTGATATGCGGATAATCATTCATCATGCATAATTCTGCAACCAATCATCTACTTACCCTGCCTACTTATCCTACCATTTTTTTTTCTTTTATTAGGGTGCACTTAAACTGGAAAACCCTTATCAAAACCTTTCTTTTCTTTTACGGTGGTATTCTAACTAAGTCTAGCCTTATTACATCCAAGGGCTCAAAGTAAACTGTTGAGCTCCTTTTTCTCACTCTACCTAATCTAATTATCTGTCAAGATTACACTGTTTGGTCAAATTTTATTCTCTATCTCTATAAACATGAAATTCAAAACATGGAATAAACAAGATTAAATTGTTTGGTTACCATGGATTGTGGCATAAGTAACAAGCTACACATAATATTTATTATACAAAAACAAAAATGGTAGTGGTATTTTGTCTTGCACACTTTCATGGTCTTTTTTATTTTTCTTGGGGTTCATTTTTTAATTTTTCTGACCTTTTCATTCTTTTTGTCCTTTTATTCTTTTTCTAGGACATACACTCTTTACATTTTTTAATTTTAATTTTTATTTTTTACAAATATGGAAAACATTTGCAACAAGCAAAGGTATGTACATATTTAAAAGATAAACCAAGTCAGTCATGATATATGACACCTATTAGTATAGGAACATAACAGTGGCTCCACTTGGGGATGGCTTTCCCTAGTGGAAAGTAAAGAACTATAGATCAATGGCCTTTTGAAAGACTGTGATTGTGCTCCAAATATCCTTTGCCTTGTTGCTTTATTGGTATTTACTGACGGTAAAACTTTTGAAGCTTAGGGCCTTCTCTTCGGGCCTCAACTCCAAATATTTCCCATCCAATCAACACTGAACATTATGAAGGATATAGTATGTACAACTGAACTGCTGAAATTAGTAAACTGGGTCAATGTAGTGCTTTAACACTGGCCATTGACTGGTCCTCCTTCGATCTCTGCACCATCCAATTCTTTAAGAAAATATGAATTATTTCCTCTGAAGGCATGTATTATGTATGGTCCTTTGCACAAGAAGTCAAACTTCCCATGTTTTATTTTGTCCTTTCTCCTTGAATCCCATTTTAACACTTTATCTCCCAGATAGAAGTCTTCTGGTTTGGTCCTTTTGTCAAATATCTTCTTAATTTTTTCTTGCAGTACTTGGGTTTTGTTGTATACTTCCTCCCTGGTTTGTTGTAAATTGATTGTTCGTCGGATAAATCGATCTTGCGGACAAGGCCGATCTCCCTAGTATCAGAATATAGTCTAGCACAAACAAACAAATAGATCTATATTTCTCTAAACATGTGTGATTCATAAATAAAAACTATAGAGGTGTTAAGACCCTACCTTAAGTCTAACGCTAGTTTGTAGCAGCCATCCTTTAACCATTCGAAAGAGTTTCCTTTTGACAACCTGTAATCACAAACAAGCAAACATCAAATAGCACTTACATAACTAATATCATAAATCATGTCTATTATGGTGATCAAGGAATCCATAAAATAAACCATACATCAATAGCTTATTGAGAAAAACCAACTTATTTGTATTAACTTTGAAGTAGAAGAACCTTACAACCTTTTCAGCCTTGATGTTGAACAAGCTCTTCTTGGGGTTCGAAATAGGAATTTCCTTTACTTTTACAAGCCTTTCACTTCTCCAAATGAGATATTAGAGGCATGTAATCTTTCCTCATAAAAAACTCAACTAAGAAGACTAAGTTCCAACAGCATTTCACCTCAAAAATATTCAGCTTTCAACCTCTCAAGTAATCAGCCCAATGCTTCATTATATAGTGCAGAGGAAGGAGGTTATAGGTCCACCTATGAAGGGATAGGGTCCTTCTTCAAATGGATAAGATCCTCACATCAAGGGGTTAGCTCCTTAAGGTATGGGATGCATGAACCTTAAGGGAGCGAACTTGCCACCTCAAGATTCCTTCCAGAAGCTTCTAGAAATGACTGAAAGTGAGTTTTTTTAGAATATAGTCACGCCTTTTAACTTTTACAGGGATCCGCACCCATAACACAGAGACAGAGTAGTCAAGTGAGTAGGGGACATGGCCATTAGGTGCGGGACCATAGGTAATGCAAAGAGAAAGTGGGGAACCAGAGTTTTAGAGACTTTTGAGGGCTTTCTCTTATTTTTAAGGCTTGATATAAGGAACTGAGGCTTAAGACTTGCAAAGGAGGAAAGTATGAGTGGTAATGGACTCACACAAATTGCAGAATGTCAAGGTGATAATTTTTTGTGCAACAGATTGCCCCCTAAAATGCGAAGTCTATAATAGATGAAGATAGAGTTTGTCATCTATGAAGAATGAAGTACTTTATCATTTCAAGGATCATCCTATGGACACCCCAGTTGGAACCTGTAAAAAAATTCAATGCAAAATATATATATGTGAACATATCATTGTTGAGGTAGGCAATCCCATACTTAGTTCAAAACTGACTAGAAAATTGACTAAACTATTTTGATATAGGAATGATTTTGTAATACATCAAAAGTATAGAAATATGTAGACAAAGTATGGGCGCAACCATCTTTTTATGAATAATCCACTATATAATGAGTAACAAAATTCCTCGCAATTTGGATGGTAGAAACTAGATATAGGGTCTTGATTTCTGCTTCTTGAACTAGTACGATTCTATCCATGTGAATGAATGTGTCGAAGTCGAACATGGTAGAAACCACTTGATTACTAGTCAATGATGTGAACTGTTAACAAATGTGAGAGAAACTACCAATAATGTCAATAGCTCTCAAAGTACTCAGTACAATCCATGAAATGTGAATAAATGAGCTAATGTCGAACATGTCATAGAATCCTTTGATCAAAGGTAAATGATGCAACCTATTGTTGAAGGCGAGAAACCTGCCATTAAGGCATGCAAATTTCAAGGTACCGACGATTTCTAGATCGTCTTTCTAGATAATGAGCTGAAGTCAATAGAAAATGATTTGCCGTAGGTAAGCCCACAACACGAAATCATAGATCAAGTTTTGAAGAAATATATTGGCAAGGACTGACTCAGGGATGGTCAAAATGGATGACAGATATTTTGTAGATGAATGGTTTATTTGAACTGACCTCTTGAACACATAATGACACTGCGGATGGTTTGGTGACAATTAACCCAAAGCTAATACCTAGAAATTGGCTGAAGACTTTCAATATGGTTTGATTAACTGTTAGGAAAAGGATTTCCCAACCAAGGTGAACAAAAAGTGTCATGTTCAAGAGTGGTTAACTGCTTTTCTAAAATACAAAGTGTAACAAACAGGTTCATTTTTCTCTCTTTTCCCCCACCATTTCTGGCAAGTACCTCTTTATTTTTTACAAGCTTGAGGAGGATAACATTTTCTTGTTTATAAGCTCATC
>APFE031580622.1:0-36514 GCA_000404065.3 Pinus taeda
AATGCACTCATTGGACATCTAATTACTATCCAGTACATCTAATTATTATACTCAATGATGTCTTAGTATTAAGGTACAAGGAATCCATTAGAGATATTGAGTGATTAGAGCCAACCAACTTGTGGTATATAGATGATGAAGGTCAAACTAATTTTCCCACAAGTAAACTGTATTTATTACATCGAAAAGAGAATGAGGACACTATAAAATAACTCAATGAAGGAATTTCATCATGCACAAGAATGTGGAAGACACCATCAATAATGAGGCTTACCTAATTGTCATAGAGAAATGGAATAATAAGGTAGAGTATTAAAAAAGTGTTCTTAATAGTTTTGAATAAAATTTTCAATGATCAGATGATAGTGGACACAATTCATTCATCTTCCAACGAATATTGACTTAATACAAGGAAAAAAAACAAATGTCATGTATCTCAAGTATTATGAAGGATTTTGAAATGTAATAGGCAAACTAATATATGTTAGACCCAAGTGCAACATGGAAATCCTATTGAGAATGTTGAGGAAATACATATATGATTCCCGCTAAATCATGAAATGAGGATAGATGGGAGATTATTTGGATGGAAATCATCACCTCGGGTATCTTATTTGGTAGTATACATAAGTCAATTCTTAGTGTTAAGGTTGATTGGTGAAGCCTAGATCATGGAATTACATGGAAAAATTGTTAAAACAACATAGGGTACCAAATCCCTAGAACATAGAACTTGTATATATTATAGTTGATGCCATAATTTTGGATTAAAGAAAAAAGAAAGAAAATTTAATGATCAATATAAATAAATGTGTTGTAGATGGTGTAGCTCATGCATATGAGGATACCATGACATTAGATGGAAATTATTCATGAACGAAATTTTATTCTTGGAAGAATAATTAATATTTATGTAAAAGCAACTTTTGATGTTTGTTGTATATCATTTGTGGGATTCATATTTCCTTTTTTTTTCAGTCTAACCCACAAGGATTTGAACTTTGAATCTCATGTTTTCACATATTACTTCATAACAAGGTGATCGCCAATTGAGCTACACCTTGTGGCCTTTTGTGGGACTCATATTATTCTTTAAGGGTTTTTAAATTATTCATTATGGATATATAATTTTTTCTTCTAGCTTACCATATAACTTTTAATAATTATATTTAATTATTTGAAGGTAAATAAATACAATGTGTTGTTGAAACCTAATATTTTGTTAATTTTTAGGGGTTGTAAGAGGCGGAGGGGTGTTGTAAAGCCTCGAAGGAAAATTGGGTACAATTCATGCATGAAGGTTGGGAAATATGACTGATGACCAGGTTGAAATGCATGATCTGTTGCAACGTCTACTTATACCCAAATCTATTCAAGTCACATAGATTGTTATCCTTGGGGACTCACTTATTATTATTCAACATCTTTAGAATAGAACTTGGCCAAAAAAAATCACTTGGATAATCTACTAAAGAGAATCACATTATTGTTGGATGGACTCCCTCATAAATATTTCTTTCATATCTAAATAAATATGAAAATTGAACCAAATAAGAGAGCTAACCAAGCTTACCAGCTCTAGGTTGGGAAACTCGAAGTTAATGGTTTGTTGATGGTGTTGGACCCGCCAACATTCAGGGGGTCTCCCCAATATGAAGTCCCAATTAGACCTCACACCATTTGGAGTAGGGGCCCCATCCAGAATATGCCCTGGTTGCTAAAATAGTGGGTTTTAGTGGTATGCCTTGGTTGCAATAACACATATAATGATGTATTTGTGACTTTGTAATGAGTCAAGTGAAATGTGTGAAAGGATTTAATATGACGAAGGAAAAGTGAGTGAGCCCCTTAGAATCATGTAATAGTATGCAACTAGAAAGGGACACATGAGCATAAAAGGAATCATAAGTTAGCCTGCAAAACAGTTCACAAGATAAACATGATTTAAATATGCAACAGCATGCATTCAACAAGATTCATACTAATGCAAATGAAATAGTTCATAAGCGTTAATATAAATTGAATAACATAAATTACAAACATAAAAAGAATAGTCCTACTATATTAATAACATATGCATGAAAACGTGCCAGCTCTGAGCTTTTATTATAAGTGAAAGTCCCAAGCATACATATATAATCGCCAAACCACTAGTCCCAATAATGGAACATGAAGTCGACACCTGCTCCTCTAAAGAAAGATACTCCCTCTATGCTAAGGAGAAGCCAAGGCTCTCAAGAAAACTCCCAAGCTTTTGATCCTAAGAAAAAATCTTGGCCAAAAGCCTTTTACATGAGTTAATGAGGGTATATTTATAACAAAGGAGATGACTAATCATCTCCCCTTTGTGACTCTTGGACTTCCCTCATGTCTCTTTCACTTCCTTCAACCATTACCTTTGGACTTAATTACAAAATGACTCTTCACATTCCACAATTGACACTTGGAATTTCACTTACAATTAATTACAAAAGAATATTACAATATACTCATACCCATATAGAAAAAAATTGGGTAGAGTCAACTAGAAAACCTAATCAGACAAAATAAGTCAAGCTTGAGTTTTGGGAAACTCCAACTCAACCACTTCAACTTGTAGTTCCTCAGTCACATAGTAGTACCAATCTTTGTACTTTGCGATGACTTCCCAAAACTGTGTAATGGGATTAGGCTAGAAGCAGACTCTAGCCTCCATTGCATCTGGGTACGCTAACTTGGAACTACTCTAAGTTTCCTTCTTCAACAGGAGAACATGGTATTGATCTAGACATGGCCACCAATGTACTTCTACATATTTTGCTTATTCACCTCTATATCTTCCTTCATAGAAATATGCCTTAGCTGGTCCAAGTATTCTTCAACCTCACGCCTTACTTTGTTCCTGCATTTGGCTTCACTGAGTGAGCCAACTAAAGGGATCTTGTGTAACTTCACCATGAAATCCACACTATTTTACAATCATGTGTATGAGGCCTAAATTTTGGCGATGAATGAGTCGAGATTTTTATTACTCTCGATAAGCATTCGAACCTCTTCTTTCTCTAACTCAACATGTTGCCTTATCTTCTTCACCAACTCAGGAGGTGTCCATTTATGTTGCCTTACCCACTCATGCATGGTATAGATTATGACTGTATGAACAACATTGAGAGCTTTAGCATCATCTTTACACTTCAGTTTCATGTCGCACAAGTGGGCAACTTCTTTGTGCATGGTGACAAGCTCCTTATAGAGGCTTCTCATTGTCTCTCCCAATGTCAATACTTCACCAAGTATGGTTGCCTTAGGTTCTTCTAGATATACCTGTGTGGGATATGCTTTCTAGACCTCTACTTGATGTTGTTCCACTTGTTACCTTGTTGCCTATAAGTTCTTTTCCATCTATCTATTCTTGGCCATGAGATAGTGTGTGTTTGACTTGGTAACACCTGCAAAGGCCAAGTTGGTTGCAGCAATGGCTTTTGGATTCCTCTTGGTTTCTGTCACAATCACCCTTTCTCTGATGTATGAAGGCTATGTGAGATTGTCCGGAAATTGTTTCTTTATTGCTTGTACAATCTTCTTCTGAAGCTCATTATAAGTTAGATTATACGTATCCATGACCAGACCATCATAAAGAGGAACAACTTCCTCTTCTTTGCTCAGAGCTTGCTCAGCCGTCGGAGGAGGGGGAGACTGAATAGTGATCTGTTGTGTGCTCAACGTGAGATCAACATCTTGGTTTTGTTGATCTTCAATTTCTTGAGAAAGTTCCTTATCCTACAATTTCTTGCTCTCTTTTTCCAGCAGCCAACTTTGTTCCTCTTCCTCAGCTTGCTTCAGTGATGCTTCTTGTTCTTCTTTCTTCTTTCTTTCTTCTTCTTATTTCCTTTGTCTTTCTTCTCATTATTTTTTTTTTATTCTTCCTTCCACTTCAATTCTTCCTCTTGCTTCCTATGTTCTCTCTTTCTCCTTGCTTCTATGGTCACTTTCATGATGGTTGGATTTTCTTTCTATTTGTGGATTTGTTCTTCTAATGGATTGTGCATAACCTTCTACTTCCCCTTTTCACACATTGGGTTGTGCCTCACTAATGGTTCTTCTTCCAGAGCTGCCTCTGCCTCCACAGCAACCTATGATGTACCTGTGAAGCTGATTTGTTGGTGGGGCTTAGAGGCATTGTAACAATTCTTTATCCTTTCCTCCTCGGGCTTATAAAAGGTCCCACTCGGCCATTGGAAATGAATATTTGCATAATGTTCTTTGCAAACATTCCTAGGGTCATATAGATTGTAATCCATTCGACCGAGTGAAAATCTCTTTATCTCTTTGTTTTTGGTGTCAGCAACCTTTAGATTCTTGATCTTGTACAATCTGATTTGAAAAGGAAGAGCAGACCAAGGCATTTTCTTCTTCCTCTGCAACATTATTGATAACCCTATGGAAAGATAATAAGAAACGTCTTGCATGAATAGTTTTTCAGTGGCATACCTTGGTAGAAGATGTGGAGACTTCTAACCCCAAAACACTCTGAGGTAGGTACCATTCGGTGAGGAAAATCAATCTACTAATTTTGACACTACTTCCATTGCCCCACGTGACATGCAAGGTGACTCTTCCTCAAATATCATCTTGTACAATGGAATGAGGAAGTGATCTGTCAGCTTCTCCATGACTCCTTTGTGGTTGCAATCCGAAAGCAACTTGCAATAAATGTGCACAGCCGGATCCTTGTATTTCCAAGTCCAACCCATGCAAGGAAAAGAGTTTTGAGAAAAATTTTCATCCAACAAGTAAGCAGACATGTAGAACCTGGCTTGCTTACCGTTGGGAGGGTTCCTAGCATTATTTACATGGGTCCTCAACTTTTGATCCAACAAGTCCGGCCAGTTAAATGATTTTCCTTCTTTCACAACCTGATGTAGCAAGAATTCCCATCCTTCAGGAAATGTCTTAGTACTCTTTGGGCCATAGAACCGACAACATAGAACTATAAATAACTGAAATGCCTTTCTAACATATTTAGTCTGGTAAGTGTCGTTGGGTGCCTGGTGGAATTTGGATGGTTCTTTCTCCTGGCCTTTGATAACATCCTTCATGCTCAAGTAGTTGGTGGTCACATAGAAGTGGGAATCCATGTAATATTATGGCTGCGGTAAATGATACATAAAGTGAAAATCATGCGCCATAAAAGAGGCAAGCCTTCGTTCATTGGTACTGTTGAGAATCATGGTCCTCACATCCATATGTGACAAATATAGTTGATGATGTCTACGCATAAAAAGGTTGAATACCTGCACAAAACCTTGTGTAATATTGACTTTTGGACATTGATGTAAACCTTCCTACCTTCAAGATCTTCTTTGAAATTGCTTGCTGTGTAAACATCTTTCACTTTGTGTCATCTAATATTCGAGTCTTTCTCGATGAATAGCTGAGTGTCGGAGAAAATTGGCATAGTGACAGGGAGATTCTCAACAATATCATCAGTGTTACTTTCAATGGTGTCCTTTGAGATAGATCTCTTGGGAACCATAGTAACAATAACTGACAAAGAGAAGTGCTTGAAAACTGTAGTACCTATTGGATACCAATGAACTCATGGAAAACATAAGTCATCTCAAGAAAAACAACCCTCAAAACAAGATCAAGACAACAACCATAATTCTGAAAGGTAGAACTATGTAATCCCTAGACTGAAGGGAAGAGGTTGAGCTTAGGAACTACACATTGTGTAGTCTCGGCAAGAAAGGGAGAGGCTTGAGGCTTGAGGCTACACAATGTGCAGTCTCAGCCTAGGCATACTGAGGGAGAGATTACACAATCAGTGGTCAAGGGTGAGGCTTGAGCCTTGGAACTGGGAAATGTGAAGTTGTAAAACCTAGGGATTGTACATTACGCAGTACCAGAGGCCAAGCACAATGCTTCAAACTTATAGTTGTGAAATGCGCGGTGGAAGAAGGATATTGTTGACCAAGTAAGGGTAGATCTGCCCTGGAAAGAGATGGGAAAATGCTAGATCTGAGTGATAGTGAAAGCAAGATTGTAGATATGACTAAGGGTAAGATATATTAGTGAGAATCAAGTGCATAAAATTGACATGTAAAAGGAAAAACAAACATGCACAATGAGGTGTCATAATAACGACCATTAATGGGAAAAAACAAGATGTTGATGTGGCACTTGTAAAAATGAACGATAGGCTGAACCAACACTTTTACAAGCTAATATGAGTTAAAAATCCATCTACTATGAGAATATAAAGAAAAATAATTCACATAAGTGAAATGAAAAAAAGTGATAGAAAAAGCAACAAAAAGAAAAACTCTCGGAAAAAACCGCAAGCTTCACCGAAGGCTCCTTGATCTCCTTGGGAAGGCTAGAGCTCCAAGATTGAATTTTCAAATGAGATCTAGGGGCATCTATTATATATATCTAGGCTAGGCTAGGGTTTATAATGCACATGCCTAAAATCAAGGGAAAAACGACACTTGATGGAAAGTCAAAATATCAACTTGTGCCACTCTTCGAAAAACTAATTTTCCACTCCTTATTTTCTAGGGATTACCTTTTTCCCTTTTTTCTTTTTTTCTTTTTCAAGAAACTAACCATTCACACTGCCAAGAAGGATTGCACAATTTCTAACATCAAGATTGGCCTACCTCTCAAGATTGCGCAATTAAAATCCTCAAGGTTGGCCTGCCTTCCAAGATTGCACAGTTTCTGAAGGGAAAACCGGCAATGTTGCAAGGTCAAGCCAGGAGATGGCTTGTGTTTGAAAAGGTTCATATCAGGATCAAAATAAGACATCACAAGCACCGCATGGAGTCATAAGTATTTAACATAGCATTATTACTTGACGACAGTGAATGATGAGCTCTTGTGGGTAGAAAGGAGGCTCCATAATCTAAGAATGGGTAAAATTTTGGAGGGTGGTTGTAGCAGCTACAACAATTGGTGACACACTTGTAGAACTCCAGCTCTCTATATGGGTCTTAACTCATGTAAACCAATTCCAACACTTCAGGAAGTATTTTTCATTTCATTGATCACCATAGCTTCTTTACTTAGCTCAAGTTAAAGATATAGTCCCTACCTTTCTATTCATCGGTGTTACACTAACAAAAACAAGTCACACTCAGTTGTTTCGATTGGGGATGGGGTATATATATATATATATATATATACACACACAAATGAAAAAGGATTTCCAAATTCTGGGTTTTCATCCCTAATGTTGCTTCGTTGCCAATAGGCCTGGAAATACCCTGGCGGAGCCACTTCAAGGACACAAACATTTTTCCATTTCCATTGAGCCTCGACAATACCCGAACGAAGTTTCTTGCTTCACCTCCCTGCGTAGGAAGGCTTTCTCTTCTTTTACCCTTTATTTTTTTTTTCATTTTATTCAATAATTATGCATCGACACTTATTGATTTCATGGGGCTGAAGAGAGATCTTGACTTATTGAGAGAAGAGGAGGTTTTTCCTTCAGAGAAGTTTATTCATACACCTCTGAAATACAATTCAATTGTTGAAGCTTCCTCCCCTTCTTACTCCACTCGACTTGGTTGACAAGGAAAACTGACCAATCATTAAAAATCCAATTAGAGTAGGTGGAACTAGTTATAGATTCAAGCATCATTATTCCACTAAGGTTTTCTCCAAGAAAAAAAATATTTTCCATCATGGTATCATCGAATAAAAGGTGCAAAGCCCATGCAAAGAGAGGGAATAAAAGATAACCAAGTATTGACAGTAGCACAATTTCCTCTTGAACTTCAACATGCTTGCTTTAGAAACCAAACAGAGTTTCATGCAAAATTTATTTACAACGAAAAGGAAAGAAAAGGATAGGTCGGAAAAACAATAAAAAAAAAACCAAAAGAAACAAACAAACAAAACTACCCCTACTCCTAAACTAACCAAGAATAGGCCAAGCCTACATAAAATGAAACTTCCAGCATAATCATTGAAGAGTCGACTGACCTATATAGGCGAGGGAATTAATAGCAGGATAGATTTTTAGGAATAACATCGAACCAAAAAGATAAAACATTAAATTATTCAACATCCGAAGTCTGAAAATACAAGAAGAAAAATACAACAAGGAATCACATGTGAAACATTTTGCTAATGCATTGTGGTGTTCTTGCATATTGCAACAAGGTGTTGTGCTAAAACATTCCTCCAAAATTTCGATCTTGGCTAACATAATGAAATTGAAAACTTGCATTTTTCAAATGATCTTACAAGGTATGACTCCTCCAATGATTGAGAAACCGGATCATGCAAAACAAATGGAGGATGTGAAACTTGTGAAATAGATTCATTTTCAAATTGTGTGATCAACTGATGAGGATTCTTGAGAGATAAAGTACTATCCTAACCATGATTGGAACTAGCATCAAGACTCTGATAACCTTTCATAACCATCAATGTAGGCTAAAGTGCCTCGACAGCTTGTGGTAGTTCCAACACATTAGAATCTATATCATCAAAAATCGGTGGCTTAGAAAAATTGACAGTAGAAAACATAGAGTCGTGACTATATGATTTAATGAATAAATCACTACATCTATGATAAAAAAATTCCATCATGAAGAATCAAGGCATCCTCATGATCTGATGAATCACAGAGAGGAGGATATTGAAAACAATAAATTTCTCTCTTTGTTTCTTCAAAATGATCAAATGATGGATTGGAGATATTAGGAAGAGAAGATTTTTCCTCTCCATGTTCAAATGTAAAACTGAAATTCCATGAGTCACGAGTGTGATTAGAATTAACATCGTCATAAACTGTTTCTTCAAAAGATACAACAAGTATGACATGATCGTGTAAGATGTCAGGATAATGAGGCAGAGGTGAGAAAAGAGAAACATCAAATTGCATTCTAGATTCTTGTTTAGAAACTGAGAACCACACATAGTCATCATAATTGATAACACAAGTTTGATAGTCAATACTGACTCCATCCTAAACTTGATCCCCAAGAACATCAGAAGAAATGATTGAAATGGGTGGACATAACAAATCACAATCAGGGGGACCAAAGGAACCAACGGACGAAGGTTGAAGAGAAAGAACATCATTGGCAAAATTAAATTCATAGTCAGAACACGCTCTTAAATTCTGAATATGTGGGGTGGGAGAAGATGGTGATAGATCAATAGATGAACTCTCAAGGTCTCCAACCCCAACCTACGTAAATAGAGTTTTCTGAGGAGAATAAGATGAGGAGTCACTTGGAAAAGCAACTACACTCATCACAAATTTAGGAGCTCCATAACCAGTGTATGTTGGGAGACTTTCAAAGGATTTGTATTATGCTGGATTCATCGAAATATGAATAATAAATTCAAACTTCTCTTTCATGAAATTCCAATCAATATCACCTTCAAAAAATTCGTAACATAAATGAATGAAGCAACCGTGAAAATTGTTAAGAGATTCATCAGGTGCTTTTTTAAGATGCATGATTTTCTTGTAAACAGATTTATAATCATGCATGTCAAAGGCATGGTAGATCTTCTTGACAAGATGTTCGCAAGAGTGAATAGAAGCGGTTGGCAATGTGTAACACCATTATTTGACATGTGCTTCGAATGTTAAGGACAAACAACCTGCAAGTAGTATCCTCAAAATGGATTTTGTAATGAGTGCAAAATTCAAGAAAGTGAGTAGTGGTGCTCGAGAATGGTTGTCGCACCCTCGCCATCAAACTTCAGATTTGACAAGTCATTAATTATCCATGCAAGCACTTTCAAATTTGCAGTTCTTGAAAAACATGTCAAGGTTAAGATATGGGAAGAAGCCATTTAAAGATAAGGAAAGTTCTACAAACTTCATGGGCTCAGCTTGTAATCTGGCCCTCCTTCTAGCGCCAGAAATGTTGATAGTGTTGGACCCACCAACATTCAGAGGGTCTCCTTGATATGAAGTCCCAATTAGACCTCACACCGTTTGGAGTATGAGCCCCATCCAAAATAAAAGTTGGTTACCCAAATAGTGGGTTTTAGTGATATGCCTTGGTTGCAATAACGCATGTAAAATTATGCAGCTAGAAAGGAACACATGAGCATAAAAGGAATCATAAGTTAGCCTGAAAAATAGTTCAAAAGATAACCATGATTGAAATATACAACAACACGCATTCAACAAGATTCATACTAATGCAAACGAAATAGTTCATAAGCATTAGTGTAAATGAAATAACATATATTGCAAACATAACAAGAATAGTCCTACTATATTCACAACATATGCATGAAAACATGTTGGCTCTAGGATTTTATTATAAATTAAAGTCCCAAACATACATATACAATTGCCAAGCCACTAGTCCAAATAGTGGAACATGAAGCCAACACCTGCTCCTCCAAAGAAATATACTCCTTCTATGCTAAGGAGATGCCAAGGATCTCAACAAAACTCCCAAGCTTCTGATACTAAGCCAAAATCCCAGCAAAAATCCTTTTACATGAGTTACGAGGGTATATTTATAACAAATGAGATGATTAATCATCTCTCCTTTGTAACTCTTGGAATTCCCTCATGACTCTTTGACTTCCTTCAACCATGACCTTTGGACTTCATTACAAAATGACTCCACATTCCACAATTGACACTTGGAATTTCATTTACAATTTATTACAAAAGAAAATATTACAATATACTCATACCCATATAGGACAAAGTTAGGTAGAGTCAACTAGACAGCCTAATAAGACAAAACAAGCCAAGCTTGAGTTTGGGGAAACTCCTACTTAGCCACTTCAACTTGTAGTTCCTCAGTCACATATTGGTACCAAGATTTGTATTGTTCGATGACTTCCCCAAATTGTCTGATCGGATCAGGCTAGAAGTGACCTCTATCCTCTATTGCATTCAGGTACACTGACTTGGAACCCATCTGAGTTTCCTTCTTCAGCAGGAGAAACATGGTATTGATATTCCTTTTCATATTCTTCATGTTCACTTCTAGATCTTCCTTGGTGGCGATCTACTTGAGCTGGTCCAAGTTTTCTTCAACTTCTTGAATTTGTTCTTGCCTTTGGCTTGGGTGAGTGAGACAATTGAAGGGATCTTTTATGACTTCACCATGAGATTCACACTATTATACAATCATGTGTATGAGGCATGAATTTTGGCGATGAATGAGTTGAGCTATTTGTTACTCTGGATAAGAATTTGAACCTCTTCTTTCTCTAGATCATCCTATTGTCTTGTCTTCTTCACGAACTCAGGAGGTGCCCCTTTATGATGCATTTCCCACTCATGCATGGTATCAATGGTTGTATGAACAACCTTGAGATATTTTTCATTATCTTTACACTTGTGCAAGTAGACAACTGCTTTGTGCATGGTGACAAGCCCCTCGTAGAGGGTTCTCATTATCTCTCCCAATATTGATACTTGACCGAGTATGGATTCCTTAAGTTATTCTAGATATACCTATGTGGGAGCTTCTTTCTAGACCTCTACTTTGATTTGTTCCACTTGTTGCCTTGTTGCTTATAAGTTCTTTTCCATCTGCTTGTTCTCGACCATGAGATAGTCTGTGTTTGACTTGGTAGCACCCGCAAAGGCCAAGTTGGCTGCAACAATGACTTTTGGATTCTTCTTGGTATCCATCACAATTGCCCTTTATCTGATGTATGTAGGAGATGTGAGATCGTAGGAAAAGTGTTTTGTTCTCTCTTTTACAATATTCTTCTGAATCTCATCATAAGTTATATTGTACATATCCATGACTAGACCATCATCAAGAGGAACAAATTCCTCTTCTTTGTTGGGATCTTTCTCAGCCATCGAAGGAGGGGGAGACTGAATAGTGATTTATTGTGTGCTCAGCATGAGATCAACATCTTGGTTATGTTGCTCTAGTTCCACCTCCATACCATGGATTACTATCAGATATTTAATTTCTTGAGCAACTTCCTTATCCTACACTTGTTTGTTCTCTTCTTTGAGCAGCCGACTCTTTTCCTCTTCCTTGGCTTGCTTCAGTGATTCTTCTTCTTCTTCTTTCTTATTCTTCTTTCTTATTCTTCTTTCTTATTCTTCTTATTTCTTCCATGTTTCTTCTTCTTCTTTCCTTTTTCTTTCTTCTCGTTCCTTCTATTCTTGTTCTTCCTTCCACTTCAATTATTCCTCTTGCTTCCTATGTTCTCTCTTTCTCCCTGCAGTTATAGCCTCTTTCAAGATGATTGGGTATGCTTTCCATTTACGGCTCTATTCTTCCATTGTATTGTGCATGACCTTTTTATTCCCCTTTTCCTACATTGGGTTGCACCTCACTTATGGTTATGCTTTTGGAGTTTCCTCTTACTCTAGAGTAGCCTATGATGTACCTGTGAAGCTAACTTGATAGCAGGGATTAGAGGCATTGTAAAATTTCATTATCCTTTCCTCCTTGGGCTTGTAAAAAGTCTCACTCGACCATTATAAATGAACCTTTGCACAATGCTCTTTGCAAACATTCTTGGGATCATATGGATTGTAATCCATTTGACTGAATAAAAATTTATCTATCTCTTTTCCTTCGGTGTCATCAACCTCCATATTCTTGATCTCATATAATCTGATTTGTAAAGGAACAACAGGCCAGTGTTTTTTCTTCTTCCTCTGAAATGCTCCTAATAACCCTGTGGAAATATGATAAGCAACTTATTGCATGACCATCTTGTCTGTGACATACCTCAGTAGAAGATGTGGAGATTTCTTACCACCAAACACTTTGAGGTAGATACCATCTAGTGAGGCAAACGAATTTTCTAATTCTGACACTACTTCCATCTCCCCACATGACATGTAAGGTGGCTCTTCCTCAAATGTCATCTTGTAAAATGGAATGAGTAAGTGATATGTTAGCTTCTCCATGACTCCTTTATGGTTGCAATCCAAAATCAGCTTGCAATAAATGTGCACTATAGGTTCCTTGGGTGTCCAGGTGTAATTTGTGCCAATAAAAGAGTTCTGAGCACATACTACATCCAACAAGTAAGAAAACATTTAGAACCTGACTTGCTTACCCTTGGGAGAGTTCTTGGCATTATTTACATGTGTCCTCAACTATTGAGCCAGCAAGTCCAACTAATTGAATGGTTCTACTTCTTTCACCACATGTTGTAGCAAGAATGCCCAGCCTTTGGGAAAGGTCTCAGTACTCTTCTAGCCATAAATCTGATAACATAGAACTATCAAGAATTGAAATACCTTCTAGAGAGATTTGGTCTTGTAAGTGTTGCTGAGTGTTTGGCGGAATTTGGATGGCTCTTTCACCCAACCTTTGATGACATCCTTCATGTTCAAGTAGATGGTAACCACATAGAAGTGGGAATCCATGTAAGATTCTCATGGTGGAAAATGATACATAGAGTGAAAATTATGCGCCATAAAAGAGGAAAGCCTTCATCCACTAATACTATTGAGAGTCATGGTATTTGCACACATATGTGACAAAATCTAGTTGACGATGTCTGTGCATTAAAGGGTTGGATACCTGCATTTAGCCTTGTGTATTCTCGACTTATGGACATTGATGTAAACCTTCTTGTTTTTAATATCTTATTTGAAATTGCTTGCAGTGTAAAAAAACTTTTACTTTGTGCCATGTAATGTCTAAGTTTTTCTCGATGAATAGTTGAGTATCGGAGAAAACTGTCAGAGTGGTAGGGACACTCTCTGTTGGAACGAGTTTTCCCCTTCCTTGATAAGAATGACATGTTGAATGATGTGTCTATCATAATTCTTCATATCATCGTATGTCCATGCAAATACGTCTTGGTATTTTTTGAAGAGATGAATAAAATCTTGTTGTTCTTGAGGATAAAAACATGTACCAAGATTGACATACTTCAAATCCTCTTTGGTTCCCAAATTGACCTATTCATGTGACAACATTGAGCTCTGGGTCTTTGTGTTCATTAGTCCTTTGAATCGATTTTTCAATTCATAAAGATTTTCAAGAGATACCACACCATTGGGCATATGGCTCCCTTTCAATGCTTTAATAGCTTCCTACAAAGCCTTATCGTGCTCATATTCTTCAATATATGCATCCTTGAACATGTCCAGGTTGGCCATGAAGTGCAGTATCTGTTTGTGATCATCATTAAATACACAAAAATTAGTTATGTTGTCGTGCACTGGTGGCTTATAGATAATTTCAATAGAAAAACCATCTTTTAATGGTGACATGTGAGTAGATGCATTGGCTAATAAATCGGTGGCAACATTATGAATCCTAGGAACATAAACATTATTAATGCTTTAAAATATGAAATGAGTCGTCATACCTCTTGTTGGTAGTTTTTCAAAGTAGGTGAAACAAAGTGAATTCTTTACCATACTTATCGTGTAACGATCTTAGAATCACCAGTTACCTTAAGTATCTCTACCTTGAGGTCTATGGCTTTCTTTAACCCCATAACAAGTGCTTCATATTCAATGGTATTTTTTGTGCACTCAAACTCCAAGTGGCATGACAAAATGCACCTACTATTCTAAGGGTCATTAAGAACACAACCATCTATGGAACCATCTTGGGTCTTAGAACCATCAAAGTATAAGGTCCACATACCAGTTGTTGCTAGGCTTATTCCTTCACTATTTGTATGCACATCTATATTACAAAGTTCATTTGCACCAATTGGACATGGAAGGAGCTCCAAATATGTATCAGATGGGATGGGTGATTTTTGTGCTTGATAACACTCCTAACCAACTTCCATAAGATAGTTTCTTAAAATAATGTCTGCAAAGCTAACTGGCTCATTATGTACCTCAAGTGGTGTCATGATTTACTTCATATAAGGATCAATTTCCACTCAAATATGGTTGTTTCTTCCCTTGTAAGGAAGCCCTAAATGTGTCCAGTCTATTGAGAAACACCCTTGTAATTTTTTGGACCAATCTTTACTTAGAAGAAAACCATAGGCTTCAAGAATGTCCATAATAACATTGTTAATGCATTAGTGAACTATTTGGTTGGATGAAAAAAATAATAACATTATTTAGCTCACCAATTTCCTTGACTAACTATCTGTCCAACTATATGATTTGTGCATCGGTCTTTTCCCATTTAGCATTAATTTTCTTAGAAATTGATAAAGGAATTACATTTTCAGATGCACTGGACTCCATGAGACAATTACAAACCTTATAATTAAACATTTCAAATGTTAATAGGAATAAAGGGCAAAGAGAGTTATAATTTAAATTAACAACATTGACTACATATCTGAGAATGTCACAAGACTTCCTGGAAAAAACTTGAGAAGCAAAAACTTGATTACCTGTTGGAGCTTGTGATGAAATTGCTTGGATTAACAATTGACAATGTTTCAATATATTAGCGAGCTAAAATTTTGAAATATTGGCACGATCTCTTTTCATGTCTTCAATAATGTTATAATCAATACTTTCGAGCTTCATAGGTTGTGTTGAAGTATCAGGCGGCGTAGTTTGATTAGAAGCCTCCGGAGTGACAGACTTGTTCTTGTTATTCATGGAAGTGTTCTTAGAAGGAGGAGCACTTCTAGACTTGTTCTACAAATTCTTAGCTGGATTAGAAGGTGGAAAAATCCTTCTCAACAATTGTTTTTTAAGCTCTTGCTCAGAAACAAGTCTTTTCCTTCTGATATTATATCATTCTTTTGTTTGTTGAGGAGGGGCTTCACTCACTATTGGTTCTACAACACTTTGTTTTTCAACATTATATATGGTATGAAAAGCATTAACTAAATATCCAACAACTGAAATTTCCTAATTCATGATAGTTTCATTTGATTCTCACTTTGCTCAAGCTACTCATCTGCTAATAAATTATCTACAAAGTTAGCCATCATAGCATTCATGTTATGGTTCCATTGGGGACATGTCTTCTCTGAATCCTTCTCTTGATGGAAAGTGCAATAGTTATCCATACCCAAAATTTCAACATTAAACACCAAATTAGGGCTCTGAGCAGACTTCACTGGTCGGTCATTGTTATTCTTTTTCAAGAAAAGCGATTGAAAAGACTTATGTTGATAGATGCCTCACTTGACCTTCTCTTAATTCGGATACCTCATTAGTGAGTTATTTTAAAGACTTGGACAAGCTTTCCATATTAATGAATCCTTATCTTTAGCTTTAGCAGAAGAGTCTTGAGTTTTCTTACCAGTGCCTTTGGAATCTTTAAAATATTCATGATCTTTAATGGCTCCAATAGAACACAAGTCTTTCTCAATAGCTATTTCTTCTACAAAGTTCAAAGCCAATGTTTCCTTTGCATCTCTTTTAACGAACACAAAATAAATTGTAGGAAAGGTAGTTGTATAATAATCTTTGGTTATTGAATCATGTGACTGAATTTATATGGGGAATTTATTCAATAAACGGGTAAACCTTTATTGAAATCCTTTACTTTTTTCTTATCCCCCATTTTGAGATTCCCAAGTTCTTTTAGCAACACAGCGGGAGTCTTGTCATAAAAAAAAATTATACAAGAACAACTTCTTGAACTCCCTCCAACTATGGATAGAAGAATATGATACCAAATCGATGCTCTACCTTATAGAGCGTACAGGAGAATTCTACAAGAAATGTCATCAAAGTACCTCAAACATTTGCAAAGTCATTTAGAAGTTATCAATATGGTCCTCAACTTTCGTCTTCTCATGAGGATTGAACTTTGAAAGCAACTTCTTCGGGTGTTTAGGTATTTTATGAATATTTCCCGAAAGAGCAAGCAGCCCTTGGGCCATCTAATCCAACTGTTCATCAGCCATGTTTTCTTCTTCCTCTTCTTATCCTTTTGAATATGAAGAGTTTTCTCCTTCACTATTTAAATCTTCATTATAATCTAATTGTTCTCCTTGTCCCAATCGTTCTTCGTCAAAAAATTGAAAAGCTTCCCCTTCACCATCTAAATCTTCCTCAATATGTGGAAATTCCCCTTGTTTATTTATTCTTTTAGAAGAATCAACTAACTCTTCAAGGGTTTCAATAACCAAATCTTCCACTGAAGAAACTAGTACACCACTGTGGGTTGTTTCTTTCTTTATCAGCTTATGAGGTAGAATAGAAGCAATAGGAAGTAAACAAAGAGATCTTACGAACTGACAAGTAATAGGTCAGATTGTTTGGAGTTGATCATAAGTAAATTAAAAATCTTGTTCCAAATTATGATGAGAGGACTCTCTTGTCTCAGGATCACGAATTGTAGTAGAACTCAAAATGTTACTACCTTGCATGGACGGTTGATTGTTTGGATGAGGTGAATTGTCAGGCATATAAAGGTGGCCCTCCTTCTAGCGCTAGAATATTTATGGTGTTGGACCCACAAACATACAAGGAATAGGCCTGATTTGAAGTGTCAGTTAGACCTCATGTCATTCGGTGGAGTGCCATCCAAAAGTATGGCCTGAATGCCATTTACTTAAAGACTTTCCTTGGTTGCGGCTATTAGCACAAGAGAGAAATGCACAGGTACTTTTGAATGTGAAAGCAAGTATGCCTTGTGAAATGTTCAAATGTAAACTATATCAAGGGTCTTTCACTGGAAGGGAACAAAAGTGAGCCTTTCGAAGAGAAGTATTAGTACTAATCTAATAAAGACACATGCATACACACACATCATAAGAAAGAATCGTTAGTCATCAAGCCAAATAGTCCACATAGATGCAATGATCATGAAAACAAATACAACACATATTGAATAAGATGAGCATCAAAGCCACTGAAATAGTTCAATTTATTTAGCGCATGTGAATATTAGCATGTACCACAACATCCAAAGAATAGTCTCAAAACATTCATGATATATGCATGAAAATGTGTTAGCTTAATAGAGCTTTGAATATGAGGCGAAAGTTCCAAGATACATTAATATAATGAACACCACTAGCTACAATAGTGGAGCGTTAAGCCACTTCTTTCTCTCCAAAAGAACTATCTTCCTCTATAATGCTTGGATGGAGAAGCCAGGGTTTAAATCCATCTCCTAGAGTAATGAGGCATACTTTATAACCAACAGAATGATATTTCATATCCTCGTGACTTTTGAACTTCCTCGTGACTCTTAGACTTCTAATATGACCTTTGGACTTCTATGAATTTTGAACTTCTAAGTGACCTTTCAACTTCTATGAGACTTTTGGACTTCTCCATGTGGCTCTTTTGTCCATATATGACTCTTGGACTTCCACATATTGAAATTTACAATAATTGTCGAAATTAAATCATAATTTCCACATCATCACGTGACGACAATATGACAAGTCAACAACATTAATGACTTGGACTCATGGTGACTTGTACATAAGTTCTAATTGGTGATAACATTGTTACTATGTATTCAATATTTGCTACAAATCTTACATTATTGTAGCCATCTACCCTCTAAATGGTCTTGAAAAATCTTGGAGTCTTCATGAGTCACTTTGATCATCAGGATCCATTTTCTTTCAACTATCGCAACATGGTACCTTTGTCTTCAAGATGTTTCCTTGGGTAATGATTCTCATCATATCTCCTCACAGATATTTTCCATGCTTCATTGAACACTTGCAGATGTAGATCACTCATGGAAAGAAAAAATTACCCCAAAAATATCTTATTTTATCATGCTTGATGTGATATTTCTTCTTGTGGATCCATAGGTGCGACAAAGAGGGGGGAGAGAGAAGGTTCTAGGCGTAGGGTACAAGAACAAGGGAAAAGTAGCATGATTGTTCATTGATGGTGCACTTCGAAGGAAGAGACAAGATCATAATGAGGGTACAGGGCACAAGAACAAGGAACAATAGAAGGCCTCACTACCCACTAAGAGTGTGCAGTGTGTTTAATTGGAGACTTGAAGCTTGACTGGGCATAGGACACAAAAACAAGCAATAGGGAGAGGGTCTTGATGAATGAAAGTGTGTTGTGTACTAGACGAAGGATTTCTAGGCATAGGGTGCAGTCACAGCTGATAAGGGGGGTTCCACTAAGCCTTGAGAATGTGCAATGCACTCTCATAACCCAGAGTGTAGGCTTGCAAAATCAGAAAATTGTCTAAGTCTGGGAGGGTGCAACCTTGAAATATACAATAAGTTAGGAGAAAAATAAAGTATGACACATATCAACTCATAAACAAAACTTAGAGAGGACCCAATACTAAAAACTATACATTAAAGCGCCAGTTTACAAACATTCTCCAAGTAGAACGAACACATTATGTGTTGTTACGACCAAAAGTGTCATTTTGTGACCATAAAGTGTACTATGACCCTAAAGTGAACTATTGTTATTCTTGATGATGTGACGACACTTAGAAAGGAATGTGGACACTTAGCATATGTGAAGAAACATGAAACAACACTTGATGACCAAAAGAAACACTTCACATGATAAAGGGTAGGCTCCAAAATTCGAATATATCAAAATTTAGAGGGTTTTGTAGCAACGGAAATAGGAATATACTCAGAGATGGAAAATACTTAAGGAGCTTCATTTTCCAGTCTCTAAGACAACACATAGCTCTTGTAGGGTAGGAGCCAACTCTTTTTGTTGGGAGCATCCAAGAGAACACTATGTATGTTCAATAGAATGCAACTGAGGTGGAGATAATAAAGGTTACCAATTCTCATGAATTCATTTTGTAAGTTTACTGAAACAAATCTTTAACTACAATTACTCAGTTAGATCGTGAATGTGGAACCTTTGACACAAATGCACTAATTGACGAGTCTATAGATACTGCAGGAGAGAATGATTTATTAATACAAACCTATACAAATAGAGTGAAAATTCCAACAATTAGGCCAATGGAAACATAAGAGAGTGTGGTCAAGGAGGAGCTTGTTTTTGAAGAAGCAACTGTAGTAAGCACAAAGTTAGGTAAAGATAATTTAGAAGGTGAAGAACATGGTGAAAATGAAAATTTAGACAAAGGGGAGTCTAAAGAAAGAGAGTGGGAGAAGGTGAAATCAGTAGAGAATGTACAAGATGAAGGTGAGTGATAAGAGACAAAGATTGCCATGTCAACCAATGTTGATAATGATACCAGAGAAACTATTTGGGGTATGGAGGCACTAGCTTCACTAGTTGATGGATACTTACCAAATCAATAAATTAAATATGCCAACAAGGAAGAAACTATTGAAGAAATAAAATACAAAAATGTTGAAGAAAATACGATATTCCATGATAAGATTAATAAATCTCAAGTATCATTTGAAGAAAAGGGTGTGTAGGTTAACAAGAACTTGGAACTTCCACTGAATAATTATGAGGAGTTGTTAGCCGATGAAGCCATTGCTTTGGATATTGAGGAAAATGTAGTCTTGGGGGAGGAGGAGAAGTTAGAAGATCAAATTCAACTCAGTGATTCTATGTCTAATAAAATAGAATAGAAAACAAGCCTATGAGAAACGAGTTAGAGGTTGACTTAACAGGTGATGAGATAGAGGAAGATGAAAAAGAGAAAGATACAGGATTTTCCTTTAAAATAATAGTAGTTTCCAATACATGTTCTGAAAACATATCTACAAGCAATTCAAGAGTACATCTTTGGGCTTGCCCTATAGGCCTAGGAGATGCAACACCATTACCAGGGCCCACTCCTCATGCAGTGCATTAGTCCAGAGAAAATGGTACTTCAACATCTCACTCACCCTAATTCATGGAGGATCAACCTACTAAAGATGATGAGAATAGTGAAACCTGTGAGAAGCTTTAGATGATCAAAGTTATATTTTTGTGACTTGTTGATAGATTATGTTGTGGTTGCACAGGTCTTTTATTGGCTTGGTATGGTAGAGCAGTTGAGGGAAAACAAAAATTCTAGTAGAATTGGAGCCTTCAAATTTAATGGAGCAAGTGTAATTGTAGAGAAACAAGAGGTGTTCACCAAGAGGACCTTAATTTCACCTGTACCATCTTGGTACTTGTGAATACTGGAGTTGGTCAGAGTGCAACCATCAATTCATTTTTTGATGTGGTGAAGTCTAGAACAAGTGCATTTGTGAATTAGAAACAAAGAAGGAACAAGAGATTGTAGGAATAGTTCAAGGCATTAAAATTAGGGTAATTGATGCACTCAGGCTTCTAGCTTCTTTTGTTGATCAATTCCAAAATGGGAAGGTTCTAAAGTCAATCAAGTGTTTTATCAAGAAGATACCCCTAGATATTGTTTTTTACTTTTGTAGGATGGATATGGAGAGTAGGGATTATGGAGATATGTCATTATTATGCACTATTACAGAAATTTTTGGCTTATACATATGGTTTAATGACATTGTAGTCTTAACCCATGCCACATCTGCACCACCATATGGGCCATATAGGGATCCTCTGAGTTATGATATGCTTGTAGCCCAGTGCAACAATATGATTCAACAGGTTATTCATGAAGCAACTGGAGACATGTGACTTATGAATCTTGCATCTCTATTGGAAAATCATTCTACTAATCTGACCAAATGGGGGGGGAGGGGGAACAGGGTTCTGGAAAATCGATATATTTGGAAGCCTCATTTAATATTGTGTTTCTTTGCTACTAAAATTTTGGTTGAATAAAATGCACTCCTAAAGTTTCAAAGACAACAAACCCACTAAATTATTTAGTTCTCGTCCTAAGGTCCCACCTTTTCCTTTCCTCTTGTCTTCACTTCTGCAGTTAAGACCTCAACTAAAATATCTAGAAGAGAAGTTAGGAGATTTGGATGTTTCAAATGAGGACTTGGATGAGGCTTTCGATATAAAATATGAATTAGAGTATGATAAGGTTCATCCATTTAGTTGTTTAATAAATTATCACCTATATAAGTTGAGTAAAGATTGGAGGAAGTCATACTATGATGAATTTGAGTACAGGGAAAAGTTGTTTTTGAAAAAATAGTAGAAAGAAAAAAGGCACCATTATGAAAAAAATGGTTGGAACTGCCAAGGAGGGAGATGAGGAGCATGATAGAAACATGGAAGAGGATTATGTTGGTCTAACATCCCTACTTGTACCAATGCCAAATATGGATTTACCACCATCTTGTGATGTTGATTATCCCACTCATAGATATCAATATCTTGATACCTCCAATTAGTGGCTTGTGAAAACTATTTTGGAAACTCATGGTTGGGACCATGACATTAGTTATGAAGGATTGAACTTGGAGAATATGTTTTTGATTCACAATAAAATTACTGTCTCAATTCCAGGTCAAGTTACAAATGACAAAAAGGAGGATAATCTGCAAATAAGGAGAGAGGAAAATGATTTTAGTAGGACCCTTCCCCCTAACCAAAGAAGCACTAGAGTCTTCATATTGTAGCATCGGGTAGTCTGTGTCTACTATGCATCAACTATGTTGCATCAAAGACTAAAGGGAGTTGGGGTTTCACTACTAAGATGAGGCAAATCTATCTCTTCATTGAGTTAGCCCAGGTCATGACTGCAAGTGTGTGTCTTGATAGGATGCCTTCATGGTTTGGGTCTCAAGGTGTAGTAATCAGTTCTAAAGGAGGATAACTTTTGATACTAAAAGGTCAAGCCCTAAGGAGAGAAATTGGTGAGGTGTGTTGTGGAGGTTGTTTGTAGCTCATAGTTGGCATGGAGAATTTCATGGAGAAGGAGAAAGAGATGACCACTAATGGTCATGACAAAGGTTTGAGTGAAAGTGACAAGATAATGGAAGATGCCAAAGTGGACTTCATAGGGAGAAGAAAAGATGAGAGATGATTAAATTGACAAAGAGATGGTTCAGTTAAATGAGAGACATATTTTGATGGACATGATGCTACAAGAGATGGAGAATGAAGATCAGAGATGCGGATGGGATCTAAATAAAAATATTCAATCACCTTTTACATAGCTACATGTCAGGAAATTCAGGAGGAATTTGAGGCAAATGTTGAGTGTTGAGTTGAGAGATGAAGAGCTCAGATCTGCTAAGTATGATGAGGAAGATAAAGTTCACTACTCTGAACTAGAGCAATGAACATTCCTTGGAGAGAATGATGAGGAAGATGTTTGTATGGATACTAAATGAGAATCTCATAAACTATGTAAAAATTTCAGACCATCTTGGATATTTGAAAGCAAATGTCTCAAATGAGGCTATAGGGCCTTGTGCTTTTAAATCTAAACCATCGTGTATGAATGTTGGCCACAGGAATGATGAAGGTGTACAATAAACTACAAATTTCATGAGAATATAAGGGGAAGGAATTCCTTTCCAAAGTATTGGAGAAGGAATTGATATAATAATTTCCATAATGGGAGATTAGGCAATATTATCTCATAAAGAAAACCAGAAGAAGATCCATACATAATGAGAAGAATTAATGATGAAGATAAAACAAGAGTATAGGAGGCCTCATATTTCAAAAGATGATAGATTGTATGTTAATGTAGGTAATGAGGATGGACACACTGCTTAAAAGAAAAAGGAGAAGTAAAATTTTATCCAAGGAATTCAAGGGCAAAAAAAAATCAGAAGAGGATAGACAATCCTTAGAGATTGTCTCAAAGGAAGAAGAAGGCAAGGGAGTCACTTCTCAAAATCAAACAAAGAGAAATGGGTTTGTTTCCTAAGAGCAATCGAAAGAATCCCTACTTACAATTGATAAGGATAGCCATGAAAACAAACAAGAGAATCCATGCAAAAGGCGGAGAATAACAACCACTAAAAGATGTTGCAAAAAGAAGCAAAGATGAAGGATTGCATTGTGAGGGTATACCTATAAAGTGTAGAAATTATGGTGTAGATTTGCAACTTCTCATGAAATTTTAATCAAAATCATAAGACGCAAACCCACTCTACTGCTCTGTGGAATTCAATTCATAATTTAGAACATCAATCACAAGCATGCGATGAGAAATAACACACATGCACACAATACTTTTTCTTGGGAAAGCAATTTGCTAAAAACCCTAATGTCTTCTTGCATTAATCTGATGAATAGAGATGTATTACAATTTCGTTTCTCAATTGAGCACAACCTACAAGTGAATAACCTATCTCTCTACTCACTCAAAAGCTCTGACCCAAACTTAGTCAATTTATGCCTCTACTTGAGCCCCTATTTCCTTATGCAATTCCTTGAGAAATTAGGCCCTATTATTTATGGATTTCTCTAAAACGGATTGTGTAATTACCAAGGTTGATCGCCTGACTACATGCAACACTTGTACACTCAAGACTACTCTACAATTGATGTTACACTACCTTGGAATCTCCACCACTACTGGGGAACTCGAATTATCTACATGCATTATCTATTTTGGGTTGATTGATCAGTTAATTGGATGATCATTGAGTTTGACTGAAGTCCCACTGCACAACTGACCTTCCACTAGTTCCTCCAATAGTTGAAACTATTTTAACTGAAAACAACTTGAGATAACTGGCCTTAATTGCTACAAATTAGCAATCACACATGCTTAACTAAACTCTAACTTATCCAACTTGGATTTACTAATTAAAATGAATGACACAGGTCATGTCACATAAGTTAACTGCATCCAATTTGTCTGTTGATGTGGAAATTCGAATTTTCTCAATTTAATCAAGGCATTTAAATCAAATTGAGAATTTCTTGCTACCATTTTCAACACTCCCTCTCAATAACAAATGGATTATGAACCACCCCTATTCTAAACCTATGGAACTCAAAATTCCCTCTTGACAAGGCCTTTGTCAAAAGGTCAACATCTTGTTCCTCTGTTGAAAGGTATTGTAGCAACATTATCTGCCTCTACACATAGTCCTGTAAATAGTGATACCGGATATCTATATTCTTGGATTGATCGTGAAATATAGGATTCTAAAATATCTTAATGAAACTATGATTATCAAAGTAGATCATAGTTGGATCCATAATCTGACCAAACAATCCAATAAGTATCTTTCTTATCGAGATCATCTCACATGATATTAGACTTGCAGCCATGTATTCTTATTCTGCTGAACTGAGCACCACATATCTTTGCTTCCTGTTCTGCCAATAACCAACTATGGACCCAACACTGAAAAATCTACTTAATGTACTCTTTGGGTCTGATGGACTCCCCACCTAATCGACATTTACAACTTCACTCCCTTTGTTCATTGTACCATAGTCCAAACTGGGTAGTGCCTCTAAGATACCATAAAACATGCTTAGATGACTTCCAAAATAATTTGGTTGGCCTAAACATAGCTTGGCTCGGTTGGTTGACTATATAGCACATATCTGGTCATGTGCAATAAATAGTAGCATCCACTTCCTCACTTGAAGTGGCATCCTCCTTCCTCTAGTTGGTCACTAGAGGTGTCTCCATGGGTTTGCAAATCTCCATGCAGAATCTTTGTAGTATCTCATTTGCATACTTGCCTTGAGAGACAAATAGTTCCCCATCACCTTGCCATACTTCCAACCCAAGGAAGTAGTGCATGAGACCCATGTACTTCATTTCAACTTCCCTTGCAAGGTCCTTCTTGCAAGATCTAATAAGATGCTCATCACCAATTAAAATCAAATCTTCAACATATAAGACAATAATAAGAAATTTACCTTCTACCAAGATATGATAGAGATTTGCATCCAATTCACTTTTGGTGAAGCCCAAAGTGGTGAAATAGCTATCAATCTTGGTGTACCAAGCACAAGGTGCTTGTTTGAGACCGTACACTGCTCGCTTGAGTCTTCACACATGAGACTCCCGATAAAATGTCTTAAAACCTTTTTCTTGCTTGATGTACACCTCCTCCTCAACAAATCTATTGAGGAATGTTGTTTTTACATCCATTTAGTGGATCTTACACTCCATCTGCATAGCTAGTGCAAGAATTGTCCTAATGGATGAGTACCTTGCTACAAGAGAAAAGGTCTCCTCATAGTCAATTCCCTGAAATTTAGAGTATCCATTGGCCACAAATCTAGTCTTATACTTCTCTATGTTATCGTCTGCTGCCTACTTCACCTTGAAGATCCATCTTGAACCCACAACTGATTTATTTGTCAGTCTTGGGACCACTTCCCAAACACTGTTCTTTATAATGGATTTGTATTCCTCCACTATTGCATCAACCCATACAGGTTTCTATATTGCTTCCTCGAAAGAGGATGGTTCAGTGTCTACAAGCTTAGTCATTATGTAGCTAGTGTACCAATCAGGTGACCTTCTTTTCCTGTGTAGATTTGAAGGAGCTCCTGCATTCTCCCTCTCACCTTACACAAGTCCATCAGCTTCCCTAGTCCTTTTCCTGCATTCTCTTTATGGTTATGCTTGAGTGGATGTCTCCACTCTCTGCTCCTCTACTTGTGGCTGCTCCAAAAATTCCTAGGGCTCTGCCTTTGGAGCTAAAAGATCCTCTTCTTATGGGATCTGAAGCTCCCTCTCAAGATATCACCACATTGATTTCTCCTCATCAAATTTTACATCCCTTCACACAACTGTCATTTTGAGGATAGCAAGTACATGTGGTAGTTGTGGGGAGCTTTTGTGAAACCCACAAATACCCACAATTTTGTTGTTATCTCAAGCTTCTTCCTTGATTCTTTGGAGACATGGCAGTATACAAAGGCTCCAAAAATCCTGATGTGTGACACGTCTGATTTTCTCCCTGAGAAATCCTCCTTCAGTGTAATCATGCCCATAATCCAATGAGAACTCCATTTCTGCAAATAGATGTTGTGTTGCATGCTTCAGCCCACAAATTCATATCTAGGCCTTGGTCATGCATCATTTCCCTTTCTTTTCCCACAATGTTACGGTTCTTTCTCTCAGCCACCCCATTCTATTGTGGGTTATGGGGTGTTGTCAACTCTTGTCAAATGCCTTCTTTCGTACAACTTATTTTTAATTCATTTGAAACATACTCACCTCCATTATCGCTCCTGAGAGCCTTCACCTTCTTGTTGGTTTCTTTCTCAAATAGTGCCTTGAATTCTACGAACTTGGAGAATGTCTCATCTTTCTTCTACACGAAAAATATCTAACACTTCCGTGAGAAGTAATTAATAAAAATCACAAAATATTTGTGTCTGGTAGTGGTCCATATACATCATAGTGGATCCTTTCCAAGATTGCATGTGCCTTGTTGTCCCGATCATGGAATGTGGATTTTGTGTACTTCCCCAAAGTACATCCTTCTGCTCAAGTGCTCCTTTGGGGAGGCCAATGGTTATTTGTTGCATAATATTCAAGGCGCCATGATGCAAATGACCAAGTCTTCTATGCAAAATTTCATTTACATCATGGCCATATAGTTTATATGCCTTAATGCTTAATGCAACATGGTCTTCCACATATAGCTTATTTAGGTTCTTCACACGAACCCTGATGTGTCTCAGGAATGATTTTCATTTTATGAGGATCATATCATAACCACGGTCTTCCAAAAATACAACAAAGATTAGATTTTTATTTAAGCCTAGAACGAACATGACATCTTTGAGCCTGAGAGGGGAGCCTGACTCCCTTTGAAAGGTGACAGTACCAACCCTGGTCGCACTGTACCTTTTGTCATCCCCCAACTAAATGTGCATCTACAAATCTTTCTCCTCCAAGTCACTAAAAAAATCTCTACACCCTGTCATGTGGAATGAAGCATCAGAGCCCAAGTATCACACGCTCTCCATTATTGTGTTGGTCACACATGCGATAATGGTAAATTCAAGCTCAAACTGTGAAGCTAAGGCTTCACCTACTCCTCCTCCTTAGGTCTTCTTGCTTTCCTTTTTTTGTGGACACTTCGTGACATAGTGCCTAAATTCATGACAATGGAAGCATTTGATTCTGGACAAATCTTTCTTCTTGCCCCCTTGGATCGATTCTGGTTTGGTTTGATATTTCTTCCTTTTTCCCTTCTTTCCCTTTCCAATCAATGAAATTTTTTCTTCATCCTCGCCCTTGGATGAAGTCCCATCTCTTGTATTTTGCCTTATTTTCTCTTGTACCAAATTAGATAGTAAGTGTTCCCAATTCGATAGTTTCTCCCTCCTACTCACCGAATCTTGGTAGTTGTGCCAGCTCTTGGGAAGGCCTGGAAGAGCTAGGCTTAACCAATCATCATTTGAAACAGTAACACCAACCCACCCAAGCTCATTACAAACTTATGTGAACATACTCAGATATTGCGGAACAATTCCATTCTTCTGCATCTTGATATTTCAAATTTTATCCTTGAGCACTAGCTTCTTGTGGTCACTACTATTCTGGAATAGATTTGTCAATGCCTGCCACATTACATAAGGATTTTCTTTCCCATGGATATTGGTGACAATGTGGTCCCATAATCCCTCTAATATTATTCTCCTTGCCTTGGCTACATCTTTATTCCACTGAGCAGGGTCCTGGACATAAGATTCTATTGGTTTTGCAATATCTCTCTTGATGTATTCCAGCAATACATTGTCATCCAATACCACCTCCATGTGATCCTTCCATGCAATGAAACTAGATATGCCTTCCAAGGCATACTCTAGCCTCAACTCATTGAAGGTCATCTTCTCAACTCTGAAGAGATCCCACTACACTAAATTGCAAATTCGAACCTCTTGAGGAACAACTTCAAAATTCCTACACTAATGTGAATCCTGCTCTGATATCATGTAGAAATTATGGTGTAGATTTGCAATTGCTTATGAATTTTTAATCAAAATCACAAAACTCAAACCTACTATACTACTCTGTGGAATTTAATTCACAATTTAGAACATTAATCACAAACATGCAATGAGAAATAACACACATGCACAAATTATTTTTTCTGAGGAAAGCAATCTGCTAAAAAACCCAATTTTGCTTGCATTAATTTGATTAATAGAGATGTATTACAATTGCTCTGCTCAACTAAGCACAACCTGCAAGTGAATAACATGTCTCTCTAGTCACTCAAAAGCTCTAACCCAAACTTAGTAAACTTCTACCTTTGATTGAGCCACTAGATCCTTATGAAATTCCTTGAGAAATTAGGCCCCTATTATTTAGGAATTTCTCTAAAATGGATATCACAATTCCCAAGGTTGATCATCTGACTGCATGCAACACTTGTACACTCAATACTAGTCTACAACTGATGTTACACTACCTTGGAATCTCCACCACATTCGGGGAACTCAAATTCTCTGCATGCCCTAGCTATTTTTGGGTTGATTAATCAATTAACTGGATGACCACTAAGTTTGACTAAAGTCCCATTGCACAACTGACCTTCCTCTAGTTCCTCCAATAGTTGAAACTAATTTAACTGAAAACAGCTTGAGATAACTAACCTTGATTGCTAAAAACTAGCAATCACACATGCTTAATTGAACCTTAACTTCTCCAACTTGAATTTGTTGTGTAAACTGAGTGACACAAGCCATGTCACACAAGTTATCTACATCCAAGTTGTCCACTGATGTGGAAATTCGAATTTTTCAATTTAATCAATGCAAAATCAAATTCAGAATTTGTTGCTGCATTTTTCAACATAAAGGAGAAGGAACAACATTCAAATACAATCATTTTACAATATGAAAAGGAATTAAAATTTATAAAGGACTAGTTGGACAGTCCAAGATTTGAAGAAACTTGCATAAGGAATGAAGGCAAAGAACATGAGGAGGCCAGGATACCCTAACCACCTGACTATTTTGATGATAATGGAAGGATCATTGAGATTATGGATATGTGTACATGTTAAGAGAAATGAGATTTGTCAGTGGAAAATGAGACAAAAAACTCATCCAGAGACAAGCTAAAAAAAACAGGAGACAACTAGCAGGAAAATGTGGTTGGCTGAAAGTGATTACACCAAAAAAGCAACAACAACAAAAAAATGGGATTATGGAAAGGTGAAGAAAACAATAGAACAATTGGGACAACCATGTGGACATTAACAACACAGAGTTTGGTATCCCAAAGGACTACAACAATGTCAATACATATGATCGGGAGGTCATACAATATTCCACCTAAGGATTATGATGTAGGAGAATCAAACACCTAGGTAACCATTTTTCCTAGACCAAATGGGGCCATGAGATTTTATCCAAAGAGAAAAATACTATCTTAAGGAAATGTGTATATACTGAAGAATAATCAAATTTTCATGTAAATACAAGTGTCTAATTTCTAGAGAGTTCCTAGATTGTTACAAAGTTTTGATGAGTGAGCACTCTTACCCATGTGGCATCTTGTAAAAGAAATGAATGCTAGATTGAGGTGTTAAATAGTTTTCTAGACTCTAGAATATTGTCCAAAGAATATTTATTCCGTTAAAAGATATTTGTGTCCAATATATATATACTAATATATAATAGAGAGAGAGAAGAGAGTGAGAAGAGAGAGGAAAATCAATTTAGAAATAAATGTTGGGATTAGAGCTCAAGCTACTCGAGACCATAGCTCAATTAGTCTAGAAAGAGGGTCAAATGAAGCAGGAGATCCCTACAGCTCATAAAGGGGAATCTCTGTAAATATACTATTCTAGGTGACTCACTGATTGAGTTGTGGTGTACATGCATTGTGTATTTTTATCTTTGTAGACATTTGCTTATATTCTGCATATCTGTGATATATTTTTGTGGCTCCCTATAAAAATTTATGTCCATGCTTTGCAAACAGACAACATTGTATTCAAATAGTACCCGTGTCATAAGATCAAGTGGTTGGAAATCAAATGGTTAGAAGCATTGTAGGCTTGTGGTCGAATTCATTTTTGAGTGATCCTCCTAACTGGCAAGCCCATAGACCAATTCCATCAAGAGCACATGTCCCCTTGATCAAAGAAGCATTATATCCTACCCATTGCAACATCAAGTAGTCTACATTTGCTATGTTTCAACCACTTTGTGCTAAAGTCCGAAGGGAGTTAGGGTTGTGCTATTGAGATGAGGTGCATCTAGCTCTACGTTTAGTTAACCTAGTCATCACTATGAGTGTGTTCCTTGATGAGTTGCCTTCATGGTTGGGTATCCTTATGTCAAATGCAGATTCCAGGAATATCCCAAAAATCTGACCCTCAGGAGAGAGGTCTATTGTTTGACCTCTCTACTAACAATCAAATTCTAGGATATTCTCATAATCTGTAATCTACATAAGTATAGCATTTGTGGCTTGGGTCTCGAGGCAGAGTAACCAATGAACTTTTTTGGCCCCCCTTTCACCTATGTCATCGGGAGACCCACCCTCACTCCACTTTCTCCGTAGATCTACCTCTCGTCCACCACAACCATCTGATTTGATTGGCAACAAAGAGCTTTGTTGTCACCCCCAACCCTTTTCCTATGTCATAGGGGGAGGGCCCACACAATCCATACAAACTATTGATCTCCACCCTTTGATCACATCATTCACAATGGAAATGCCTTGTCATCACCACAGTCATGTTAGAGGTGGTTGGTGCAAATGCTATGAAACTCTGGGGCCAAGTCCTAGTTGTGTATTAATTCAGGAATCAACCTTGATCACATAACTCAGGCAAGCACTATGACTCAAGAAAACTCAAGGACAAGTTAAAATTAAGATTGTTGGTTGCATCACAAGTATGAAAAGTTAGTAAAGAACCAAGAAAAAAATGTATTGAACAATATATTGAAAGTAATGCTTTAGTATTTTGTAAACACTCATTCAAGTTGTTAGAATATAGAGGTTGGACAATAACAAGTATGAAATATGCAATGTTTGCATTTCTCTCAACTAATATTTTAAGTGAAAGAATGGTTTTGTTAACTAATGAAGATCCTAGTGAAATATACCAAAGAAAATATATAACTTCATAAAATAAACATATAATGATAATCATTCATATATATATATATATATATATTATATATATATATATATATATATTAATAATATATTAAAGTAACAATTTATTACATAGATTTTGCTACTCATTTAGGTATGAGGAACGAATGGTATGGCATAATCTAGTAAAGTTTTTTAAGAAATAACCATAAATTCCTTCTCCTAATAAAGGAGTTCCAAGGTTTTAAAATCCATAGATCACAAAATTTAGATGTATCTATGTACAAAGTGGGCATCAGTAGAAATCGACCTGTAAACTAATGCACGGTAGCCTTTACTCATCAGTTTTTATGGTAGACAAGCATGCTTCCAACACCATAGTCGAAATTAATATGGGTACACAACTTCCATTTCCCGGAATTTCTTCTTGCAAGGTATATTGCGTAAGTGTAAAAGCCATCAATACTCCATTGAAATGTAATGGTCATCAAAAATGTAGCTTAACAACCTAAATGACATTGCTAGAGCCAAAAGTACACTAATATCACACTTATACAAAATAACAATATAGGTGCAGAACAACCCAAAAAATAATTCATATCTTAGATATGTTATTAACTGTTTTATATATATCTCAAACGCTAAGCTTTTACTACACCACCCCAGTTAAAAAGGTTAAGAGAAGAATCAAAAGTAACGATACAATAAATAAAATTATGAGAGCATCCAAAATACATATAAACATTTTATGTCCATATACTTGTACATTTTTACATTTTTCTGCAACTTTTGCTAACGTTGAGCCAACTCTTCCATGTTCACAGATGTTGAGAAAAACCTGTCGGTAAAATTCCATTCATAAATTCATTTCATTACAAGTGTATTGATCAAGGTCATAACATAAAAAATGAAAAAGGGTCTTCCATGGATATAGACATATAGAAATCATTTCGAACATTCAGCATACAAAACTTTGAAGAGTTGATTTGACTACAACAGATGAAGGCTCCTTCCACGATCATTTCTGTTGATTTTTTTATTGAGTCCTCCATCCCTTTTTATGAACCAGGTTGTTATTTAAGATCTTATTTTTTATTGAGTCCTCCATCCCTTTTTACAAACCAGGCCATTGTTTAAGATCTTTAACATGATGGGACAAATTAATCTTTTCCTCTAAAAGTGACAAACACTCATCTTGGTTTGCAGAGACTATTTCAAATCTCTCCAATATATTCACCACATCAAGAAGACCTGCAATAGCCGGGTGTGCCTACCCTAATCTTATTAGGAGATTCTTAACCACTTTCATTGCTTCACTAGAATGTTGAGATGAAATATTATCTTTCTAAAAACCATGAAAGAAAAAAACATTAGATAAAATATTAATTGTTTTCCATTTTAATATATTTACTCTCAAAATCTTAGAACAACAATTAATGCTTAATATTGATTATACACATATTTTGGAGGAATCTAAATTTCTTGTTATTCATACTCAGATTTCAGGTTTAGTTGATTATAATAAATTAATCGATACCAAATCCAAAGCGCCATCGGTTGCCTTGAACATGATTTCCTTTAGTGTTGAAAAGAATGAACTATGTGGCCAATAGTGGTCAGTCGATGGTTTTTTATCTAATTTGTTTCTCTAAAAATAAAACGAAATTTATTCAATATGTCATGTCGAGACATATTAGCAATTATCTCCAATGCAATTCACATATTCAGTTGGACACGAAAAATAGAGATCCATCTTACCTTGACAATTTTCAAAAGCTGAGATATATCCTAGATGAGGGCATCGAGATTGATGTTGTCATTTTTTGTACCAATTGCAATAACTTCTTTAACCTTCTTATTAATTTCGGGAATTGTTGAAGTTCTAAGAGAGGAATTGCCACTTCCTAGAGACTCATGGGGTTGGGGTTCAATCTATGTTCTATGTTGCAGTAGAAGAAGAGAAACTTTCCATGGAAGAAGAAGAAACATCAAGAGAAGTGTAGGAACACTACAACAAAACAGGCAATTTGCACCAGATTTAGCACCATATTTTAGTGCTTTTTTATCTCAATTAGGTTGAGCAGCCTGGCGCTAAATCTAGCTCTATTGTACAATTTTTAAAGCATCCTTTTTTGCACCAAATTTTGCATCTTTTTTTATGCCAAATTTTCCATCATTTTTTGCATCATATTTTGCACCAGGATTTTCATTTGGTTTTACAACAAGTTTTGCTTCTAGTTTTGTCCCATTTTTTGCATCTATTTTTGCATCACTTTTTGCTTCCTCTTTTGTGGCATTCTTTGCTTCTAGTTTTGTGTTTTAATTTGCATCAATTTTTACACCATCTTTGGCATCTAATTTAATGCCTTTTTTTACATCCAGTTTGTGCCAATTTTTGCATCTGGTCTTATGCCATTTTTTGCTTCTAATTTTATACTTATTTTTACATCTATTTTTGTGCCAGTTTTTCTCCCATTTTTCACACCATTTTTTCCATCCAATTTTGCACCATATGTTGAATCTAATTAAGTGTCAAATTTTGCATGCATTTTTGCACCATTTTTTGCATCCACTTTGGTGTTTTATTTATCTCCCTTTTTTGCAACCTATTTTGCACCATATTTTGCATTTAATTTTGCATCAGTTGTTTCATCCAATTTAGCATCATTTTTAACACCATTTCTTGCATCCAATTTTGCATCCTTTTAAGCATCTAAATTTGCATCCTATGTTGAACCATATGTTGCATCCACCTTTGCATCCCATTTTGTGTCTATTGTTATGTTCAATTTTGAGCCATATTTTTCGTCTAGTTTTGCATTTGTTTTTGCACTAATTTTTGAATGATTTGTTGCACCTCATTTTACATCCAATGTTGCATCTCAATTTGCATCCAAATTTGAGCCATATTTATGCCCATTTTTACACCATTTTTTCTTCTTTTGTGTCCAATTTTGCACCATTTTTTATGTCCAAATTTGTATCCTTTTTGGTATCTAATTTTTCATCCTTTTTGGCTTCCAAATTTGCATCCTTTTTTCTGCCACATTTAGTGTCCACATTTGCATCTCATTTTTCACCTAGATTTTAGTTTGAATTTTCATCTAGTTATGCATCATTTTTGACATCCTTGGTCTCACCCTTTTTTAGTCCCATTTTGCATCTTGTTTTGTGTCTTTTCTTACATCTTCTTTTCATCCTAATTTTACACCATTTTTTGAATCTTCATTTTGGTGTCCATTTTTGCATCCTTGTTTGTGCCCAATTCGGTATCCTTTCATATGCCCTATTTTATTCCCTTCTTTGTGTCTAGTGTTGCACCATTTTTTGATTTTACTTTAAAAAAAAATTGTGTCATTGTTTGCATCTTGTTTTGATGGCTAGTTTAACATCCTATTCTACTCCCAATTTTGCATCCATGGTTAAATCCACTTTTGGCTTCTTGTTTAGCGTTTTACTTTTATTTCCATTTATGACACCCTCTATGGGTTCATTTTACTAAGTTCATTTGCATAGTGAAATATATTAAAGTTTCTAAATATCATTTTGTTGTAGGATTTAATGCATGATTAGATGAAAATAAAACCCTCTCAATTTATCCCCAAAACCTAGGACAAACCAATTAAGATAAAGGTTGTTCTAAGGCTTAGGATTCTTAGTAGATCAAGATGTAGAGTATAGATTAAGAAAAAGAGAATGAATTTTTGTGAGTCCTCGCATGCAGGTCTTCTTGGAGTTTTAGTATAGCTAGGAAGCACTCCTAGCTAGCTCCAAAGCTTGGTCCTACATATAAGAGAGAGAATAAAGCAACCTTCATAGCATAATATCTTGATAATCGAAACTATCAGAACATATAAATATTATTGAATAAATAAATACAAACCAAAATTCCATACATCCATTAGTTGAATAGAAGAAGTAAAGAATCAATAGAAACATATGGAAGGAAGAACAACTGATCTATATGAATAAAGGAGTTGGAGGAAAGTTACAACAATCAAATGTAGTTGCAACAGCACCTCCCCCAACTCATAGCTCCAAAACTCTCCCTCTCAAGATAGATCTCAGCAGCATGACAATACAAGAATTCCCCTTCATTTTTTCAATTGGCAAGCCTCCAATATATAGGAAAGTGAAGGCTATGAATATTTCCCAAATTCCTCATTAGTTCAATTTGGGAAAAATCTTTTGGATGAATAATGTTTCCTCATATAAAAATGGCCTTTTCCACTTTTTAGATGCTTTTGTGCTTAGGAAAAAGCTTCCCGATGCTTTATGGCTCTTTCCCGCTTTTGTATGCTTTTATTTTTTAGGAAAAAGCTAAAGATGAGGATAAAGAGATCCTTTCCATCATATGAGTTCCTGAAGTGAACAAGAGTGTCAAATTCAAATTCTAGTTTGCTTATGTTTTAGTTTTTTTTAAATATATATTTAGTTTTAGTATTTTTTTATTTTCTAAAACAATATATTTAGTTTTTGGTATTTTTTTCTAGAAGAAAAATTATATTTTGTTTTTATAAAAATGGATTTTGAACATTCCATTCATGATAATTTTTTTATTTTATGATAGGAGCTTAAATTATATATAAAAAAGTAACTCAATGCCATGTGTTGTGCTGTTGACATGGGTGTTATACATCTCTTTCTTGCTAAGTTATAGAATGTGCTTGGGTTTTCTTAATGTAATAAAACTAATTATGTTCTTCATGATATCTTGAAATGTTCATGTTGAACCAGACTAATAAAACAATAAAGTTAAAATAGGTTTACCTTTGTCCTTTGTAAATATTTGTCCCCATTAATCTTGATCTTAATAGATTAATTGTCTTATGGTGGCCTTGAGTGGT